>NQWY01024838.1:0-23848 GCA_019425655.1 Rhizophagus prolifer
AGACGATTTGAAGTGCTCATTTCCAAGTCCTCCTTTTCCGCCTTCCATCAAAATGATTTCCTGGCCATCTTCTAAGATTTCGCCGATTATTTCACCGTCTTCATTCTTAGCAATGGTTCCTAATGGTACATTGATATAAACATCTGCTCCATAAGCGCCGGTTAATTGATTTTTTCCACCGTTTTCTCCACGCTCTGCTTTTACGTGACGTGTGTAGCGAAGGGGTAGAAGTGTCCATTCGTTGGCATTACCTCTCATAATAACATGGCCGCCACGTCCGCCATCACCACCATCGGGACCGCCTTTTGGGATGTATTTTTCTCTGCGGAGATGGGCTGATCCAGCACCACCGTGACCACTTTTACAATGAATTTTTACGTAATCTACGAAATTGGACATAATCTATTAGTTGTCAGTTGCCAGTTGCCAGTTGATAGTGATTGTTTCGAGACCATCAAATGAGAACCATCAACAAGTTCTATTTAATCTTTTCTACTTCAGCAAATAATTTTTCAGAGATCTCGGAGATTTCACCAATCCCGTTAACTTCTACATATTTACCTTGTTTTTTGTATAATTCTGCAACTTCTGCAGTTTTGGTGTAATATTCTTTGATTCTGTTTCGGATAATATCTTCGTTAGAATCATCTGTTCTTCCGCTGGTTTCTCCTCTTTTAAGAAGTCTTTGTACCAGAACTTCATCTTCAACAACCAAAGAAAGACAAATGCTGATCTCAGCTCCCAGCTCGTCCTTCACGATGGTTTCCAAAGCTTCTGTCTGATTTGCCGTTCTGGGAAAACCATCAAAAATAAACCCGTTGGTTTCTGTTGGTTTTCTCAACTCATCAATTAACATATCTATTGTTACCTTGTCTGGAACAAGTTCTCCTTTATCGATATATGATTTTGCTAATTTGCCCAGTTCTGTATTGTTTTTCATATTGTAACGGAAAAGATCTCCTGTAGAAATCTGTTTCAGATTGAATTTTTCAATAAGATGTTGGGCTTGGGTTCCTTTTCCGCTTCCTGGAGGGCCAAAGAGAACAATGTTGATCATAATTTCTCTGCCTTCCTCTAACTGATAAAGATCCGGTAGGTTTCTGCCTAGCTCATCATAATCCAATCCGTAACCTAAGACAAATTTGTTGGGGATTTCTTTTGCAACATAATCAATAGTAAAATCTTTCTGGAAAACATCGGGTTTCAGCAGAAGAGATGCCACTTTTAATGATTTTGGACGTTGCGTGCTTTTGAAATATTCAAAAAGGTTTTCTAAAGTATTCCCAGTATCCACAATGTCTTCCATCAAAATGATATGGCGATCCACAACATCTTTCGTAAGATCCATTTTTTTATAAACAATACCGGTGGATTGTGTTCCGGAATAAGAACTTACCTGCAAAAAAGCAATTTCACATTTTCCTGGATAATATTTTAAAAAATCTGAGAAGAACATAATTACACCATTCAAAACGCCTACAAAAATAGGAGTTTCATCTTTGTAATCTTCGTAAACTCTAAGGGCTAATTGTTTTATAATTTCCTGAATCTCATCATGTTTCAGGTAAGGTACGAAACTTTTATCGTGAATTTGTATAGACTCCATATATATTTCAAAGCACAAAAATAAGGTTTTTATAACAATTGATCGATTTTCTTTTTTTGCCATGTTCACAAATCAGTAATACAATTTAATTATCTATATTTGCGTTACTATTTCTGAAAAAGAATCATTATGTTCAAATCACTTTTCCATTGGAAAGTATTACTTAATATAGTTTTGGCAATGGCACTTTTTGCCGGTTTGGTCTGGTTAACATTCCGTTGGCTGGAGTATCACACCAGTCATGGTGAAGAAGTTCCCGTACCTAATGTTATGAATATGACCGTCCACGAAGCCATTAAGATTCTTGATGATTCTGGGCTGGAATATGAAGTGGACAGTTTTAAATATGATCCTAAGTTTCGCCCGTTTCAGGTTTTAGCTGTTAATCCGAATCCCGGTGCTAATGTGAAAAACGGAAGAATCATTACACTTAAAGTTAATCCGAGAACCTGGGCAAAAGTGGCAATCCCTGATATTATTGACAGATATAAAGGATTGGCTTTTAATCAGCTGAATCTTGTTGGGTTGAAAGTTGGAGATACACTTTATGAACCGAGTATTCAGCGGGATGCGGTTCTTAGGATTATATATAATGGAACAAGTGTGAAACCGGGAACTCAGATTCCTAGGTTTTCTGCAGTTGATTTAGTAATTGGCTCCGGACCTCTTAGAAATGTTTCTATCCCTAATGTAGTTGGAAGAACAGTTCAGGAGGCGAAAAAAATCATTGCACAGGCTTTATTCGAAGTTGGAATTGTGGAACACGAAGACGGAGGAAAAGATGATTCCGATATTGTTTATTATCAGGATCCTGAATTTGGATCTCTCAGGGATCAGGGGATGCAGATCGATCTTTGGGCAAGTAAGAAGACACCAGCAGAACTGCAGAATAAAATCAAACAGCTGGATGATATGTATCGTCCGAAAATTGATACAACATTGGCTCCGATAGAATATAAAGAAGTGCCAACTATTGAACAGAAACCTGCTGCTTCAAACAATCAGCCTGCAAATACTGCAACGACTGCGGCACCAAAACCTAAGGCAGTTACAAATAATCAACAGACAAAAGCATCGGTCACAACGTCACCTGCTGTCAAACAAAATACAACGGCTTCACAACCATCTACCACAAAACCGGTAGATAAGCCTAAGCCTAAAAGAGTGGTAATAGAATAAAGAAAATTAAGGCTTCAACAATTAGTTGAAGCCTTTTTAAAATTAAAATATGCTGGACGAAAACGAAGATTTTTTAGAAGAAGATTTAACCGATAATATCTCTGCTGATGAAGAAAACAGTGGTCTGTTTGAGCATCTTAACATCAAAGTCGATAAAAATCAGGAACCGCTTCGTATTGACAAATTTTTGCTGATTCATCGTCAGAACTCTTCCCGCAATAAGATATCGCAGACTTGCCGGGCTGGTAATGTTGTTGTTAATGGTAACCCTGTAAAACAAAATTACAGAGTTAAACCGGGAGACGAAATCAGTGTTTTATTGGCACATCCGCCAAGAGAAAATGTCATCATTCCACAAGATATTCCAATTAATATCGTTTATGAAGATGATGACCTTGTGGTCGTTGACAAAGATGCCGGAATGGTTGTCCATCCCGGATTTGGAAATTGGGACGGAACCTTGGTAAATGCACTGGCATTCCATTTTTCAAAAGATCCAAATTATAATTCAGATCTGGACAGAGTAGGATTGGTTCATAGAATTGATAAGGATACTTCCGGATTGTTAGTTATTGCAAAAAATGAATATGCGCTGAGTCATCTTGCAAAACAATTTTTTGACAGGAAAACAAGACGTTTGTATTGGGCATTTGTTTGGGGTAATGTTCAGGATGATGAAGGAACAATAACAGGACATATTGGCAGGCATCCAAAAAACAGAATGCAGATGTACACCTATGTTGATGGGAGTCAGGGCAAACATGCTGTTACGCATTACAAAGTTTTGGAACGTTTTCGCTATATGACCTGGGTAGAATGTAAGTTGGAAACGGGAAGAACCCACCAGATCCGTGCACACATGAAACATATAGGTCATACATTGTTCAATGATGAAAGATATGAAGGTAATATAATAATGAGAGGTGTCAATTTGCCAAAATATAAGCAGTTTGTACAGAATGTGTTCGAGGTTTTGCCAAGACATGCATTACATGCACATACACTTGGCTTTATCCATCCTGTGACAAAAAAAGAAATGTATTTTGAAAGTCCAATGCCAAAGGATATGCAGGATGCGGCAGAACGTTGGAGAAAATATTTAGATAATAACTAGAGTTTTATATATTTGTATTGTGAAGAAAAATTACCGATTCTATAAAATATTATTACTGTTAATTACCAGTTTTTTTGTTGAAACCAAAGCGCAGGAAACTTTACCGTTTTATCAGCAATATCTTGTTGATGGAGACTTTTTGTTCAACCCTGCATTGTTGGGAAAGACTGATGATGTAGTTCTGAATCTGAATTATCAGAAACAGTTTTCACAGTTAAGTGAATCCCCAAATGTACAGTCAATTGGACTGCATGCTAATGTTTTTGACAGAGTCGGAGCAGGTATTTCTTTTTTTAGGGATCAGAATGGACCGATTTCTTCCAATGGACTGATGCTGGGTGCATCTTATTTTATCCCAATTACGGATGAGGAAGATCGTCAGGATCAATTTTCTTTCGGGATCGGTACTAATCTTTATAACATGAATATTGATTATACCCAGCTGAATGCCCAACAGCAGGGCGACCAGGTGTTAGGTGAAAATACCAACGATATTTTTCTGGCGTATGTCAATATTGGAACAGCTGTTAAATACAGGCATTTTTTTGCAGGAGTTTCTGTTGTGGACATTCCGATCAGCAATACACTGCCAATTGATAACGGAATAGAACCATCACCAACTAAATTTTATTTCAATGCTGGATATGACTGGCATTTCATAGACGGGATGTATTTGACACCGTCTTTGATGATGAATCTTAATACCAATTCTTCAAGAATTTTTGATTATAACTTAATGGCAACCGTTTTTGGAGAAAAGAACAATGTTTCTGCCGGGATTAGTTTTAGAAGCGCAAAAAGCGCTGTTGGAAGTCAGAATCTGGGAATGTCACCAATTATCAATGGAAGAGTAGGGAATTTCACTTTTGGTGCAGTCTACAACTTTGGTGTTTCGGAACTGACTGAAAATTTCGGAAACAGTTTTATGTTGTCAATAGGATTTAATATCGAAAACTTTATCAATACTAGAGGTTTCCGTTATAGATAGTTTTATTAAATTGTCGATGGTAAATTGTTAATGCAGCTTGATTTACCTCCACATCCCTTTTTGTAAGCAAAAATGCAGCTATTGTAATTTTCATTTTTCAACTTCTTTTAATTTGAAAGACGAGATGCTGTCGGCTATAAAAAAAGAAATCCAACTCAGACATAATGAGCTCGAAGATAAATCGCTGAAATCCCTTTATTTTGGTGGAGGAACACCTTCTGTCTTGAGTGTTGATGAAATCAAATCTCTGATTGACGAGATTCAAAAGTATTTCAGTTTTGATGAAAATATCGAAATTACTTTAGAATCTAATCCTGATGACTTGAATAAAAACTTTCTCAAAGAATTATCTCAGACAGAAATTAATCGTTTGTCAATTGGAACCCAAAGTTTTTTTGATGAGGATCTAAAATTGATGAATCGTGCGCACAATGCTTCTGAAGCAGAAAGTTCAATAAAAAGAGCGCAGGATTTTGGATTGGAAAATATCAGCATCGATTTGATCTACGGCTCGCCCACTTCCAATTTCGATATCTGGAAAGAAAACCTTAACAAAACAGTAGAATTACAAGTTCCGCACGTTTCTTCATACGCTTTGACGGTTGAGCCCAAAACGGCTTTGGAAAAATGGATCGAAAATGGAAAAGTAAACTCTCCAGAAGAAGCAGAACAGAATCAGGAATTCTATTATATGAAAGACTTCTTGAAAGATAATGGCTTCGACCATTATGAGATTTCGAATTTTGGAAAACCCGGATTTTACTCCAAACATAATTCGGCGTATTGGAAATCCGAACCGTATTTAGGGATTGGTCCTTCGGCACATTCTTATAACGGCAGTTTGGAAAGAAGCTGGAATATTGCCAATAATCCAGTCTATATCAAAAATCTGAACCAAAATATTCTTCCAAAAGAAACCGAAATTCTTTCCGAGAAAGACAGGTTCAATGAAATGATGATGATCGGACTCAGAACAATCTGGGGTGTAGATTTGAATAAAATCAATCAAAATTTTTCTTCTGAAATCATTGATTATCTCAATCAGGGGATCAAACCAAAATTAGAATCCGGTATTCTGAAAATAGAAGATAATTATCTCAAAATTCCTGAACAGCATTGGTTCCTGGCAGACGGAATTGCAAGTGATTTATTTATTGTTTAAGTTTTTTATTCTAATAAAACTTTACGTTTGTCATTTCGTAGGAATCTAAAAACCTCTGAGATTCCTACGGAATGACAAAAATTATGATTTTAAATGTTAATTTCCTTATTTTTGTAAAGCTAAATCTTTGCTGAGTTTTACGCCTTTGCGAACTTAAAAACATTGCATTTGTCAAAAAAACTTTGCGGACTTTGCGTTCAAAATAACAGATAAATATCATCTCTTGAAAAAGAAAAAAGCCGACTACACGCATCTTTCAGCCAATCAGCCAATAGGGATCTTTGATTCCGGAGTTGGTGGATTAACGGTGGCGAAAGAAATCAAAAGACTGTTGCCCAATGAAGATTTGATTTATTTTGGTGATACGAAACATCTTCCTTATGGTGAAAAATCCCGTGAAGCTATCGTCGGTTATTCTACAAAGATCACCAATTTTTTGCTTGAGCAAAATTGTAAAGCGATTGTAATTGCTTGTAACACTGCTACAGCAAACGCTTTGCAGGAAGTTCAGGCATTGGTTGCAGATAGAGTTCCTGTGATTGATGTGATTAATCCCGTTGCAGAAAAAGTATCTTACGAAATCCACAATAATGTTGGTGTGATAGCGACTAAAGCAACGGTTAATTCCGGACTTTATAAAAAATCAATCCGCAAGCATAACAAATTTATCAAGGTTGATGAGCTGGCGACTCCGCTTTTAGTTCCTGCAATTGAAGAAGGTTTTAAAAATCATCCGATTACACATTCGATTATTTATAATTACCTGAGTAATAACAAATTAAAAAATATCGAAACATTGATTCTCGGCTGTACGCATTATCCGCTTCTGATTGACGAAATCAAACAATACTATGGCAACCGTGTTCGTGTCATTGATTCTCCTAATATTGTTGCCAATCAGTTGAAAATGATTCTGGACAAGCATCATCTTTTGAACGAAGAAAATCACAATACAACTTATCAATTTTTCTTATCGGATATTACCAAGAATTTCGAAAAAATCTCGAAAAAATTCTTCGGAAAATCCATTGATTTGGAATTGAAAGTTCTGTAATTCTATGAAAATCCTTCGGCTTCGCTTAACATAGGTAATAGTTATGCTGAAAATGTTTACATTGTCAGGCTGAGGTTTTCGAAGCCTTTTGTAAATAAAAATTCATTAAACGAAATTATATCTTTTGTGACTTTTGTGGTTTAATAATTAAAAATTCTCATTCCTGAAAATACTTTTAATTTCATCAATCTCGTTTTGAACCATATTTTTTGTCCGTTCACCAAAGTGTAGCGTGTTTTCAATTTTGTTGTTACCTTCCCACGTAATCTCGATTCCACCGTTTGCAATCTCTTTTTTGCAGAGAAAATCAGGAACAATTGAGAATCCCGAATTTCCACTTAAACAACGCACAATCGAGCAGATATTCGGGACGATATAATTTGGCTTGAAATCCGGATGTCGGTTAAAATTGGCTTTCCAGAAGTTATTCAGGTGCTCCATATCCGCTGCTGTGCTGTACCAGATTTGCTGTTTCAGCCAGTTTTCCGCTTCTTCGATTTTATTGGTTTTAATTAATTTTTGGAATTCGGAAGTATTGGTTCCTGTTCCATTAATCAGAACAATTTTTTCTTTGGAAAAAGCTTCGAAATTCAGGTTTTTAAGGTTGGTTTTTCTTGGTGTAATAATCAAATCCAACAATCCATTATCCAGATCCGAAAACATCTGTTCATACAACCCAAAACGAATAATTACATTAAAATCAAATGTCGGAATATGCTTTTCCAAAGTGAACTGAAAGGTCTCAAAACACATCCCGACACTCACAGTCGGACGTTCGGTTTTCGTTGTTTTATGAAAAGTCTGTTCGGCGGTTTCTAACTTTAGAAGCGGTTCCAAAGTAAAATTATAAAGAATCTTCGCTTTCTCTGTTGGAATTAATTTTTTGGAAACTCTCTCAAATAAAGAATAACCGACATAAGCTTCTAATGAGCTGATATGAAGGCTTACTCCAGGTTGGGAAATATATAATTCCTTCGCTGCTTTGGTATAAGACTGCGTTTCATAGACACTTTTAAAGGTTCTAAGCCATTCAAGATCATTTTTCTGTCGGAACTTTGCATTGTTAAATTATTAAGTCAGAAAAATGAAAAAAATATTCATAATTAATGGTGGGCAGAAATTTGCACATTCCGGCGGCAGTTTTAATAATACCATTACAAAATGGACAAAGGAAACACTTGATGAACAGGGTTTTGAAATCAAAATAACTAATATTAATGACGATTTTAATCCGGTCGATGAAGCAGAAAATTTTAAATGGGCAGATGTTGTCATTTATCATTTCCCGGTTTGGTGGTTTCAGGTTCCTAATCGTTTAAAATTTTATATCGATGAAGTTTTTACGGCTGGCCATAACAACGGCATTTATAAAAGCGACGGCCGTTCCAGAGTTAATCCTGCCATTAATTACGGAACAGGTGGTTTGATGCATGGCAAGCAATATTTTGTGACAACAAGCTGGAATGCGCCGGAAACAGCTTTTACTTTGGAAGGTGAGTTTTTCAATCAACATTCCGTAGATGAAGGTGTTTTGTTCGGTTTTCATAGAATGAATGCTTTCACGGGTATGAAAAGCTTGGGAAGCTTCCATTTTCACGATATGGAGAAACAAGCAACTCAGGAACGAATCGATAATTATGAAATCGAATATAAAAATTATCTGAAAAGTGTATTCGAGGAAGTTGAATCTGAAATTCTAAATTAATGCCAATCTATTTAACAGCAATTTTAACAGCAAAAAAGGAATCAGTTCAGGATTTGAAATCGATTCTTGATCATATGGTTATAAATACTATAAAAGAAGAGGCTTGCGAAAAATATGATCTACAGCAAGCTTTGGAAGATGAAACAGTTTTCATTTTCCACGAGATTTGGAAAAGTAAGGAAGGTTTGGATGCTCACCATCAGCAATCTTATATCAAAGAGTTTGTCGAAAAAGCGCCCAATTTATTAGAAAAGCCTGCTGAGATTTATCTTGCTAAGCTTGTATAAAACTTAAACGCCTCAATTAATGAGGCGTTTCTATTTTTGTCATTCCGAGGAACGAGAAATCTATAGATTCTTCCCTTCATTACATTTCATTCAGAATGACAAACTTATTAATATTTATATCTTCCAAAAAACGATTATCATGTGAAACCACAATCAAAGTTCCTTCATAATCATTAATTGCTGATGTGAGAATCTCAATATTCTGGATGTCCAGATTATTAGTCGGCTCATCCAAAATTATCATATCCGGCGAAATATTCTGAATGGAAAGACAGCAAAGTAGAAGTTTCATCTTTTCGCCACCACTCAGGAATTCACACTTTTTGTCCCAATCATTCTTCCAGAAAAGAAATCTTGCTAGAATTGTTTTGACCTCATGTTCTTCAAGATTTTTGATGTTGAATTGCTGAGCTTGTTCATAAACCGAAAATTCATTTTTAATCAAAGAATATTCTTGATCGATGTAAATCGTTTTATTTTCCGATAAATAAATCTCGCCAAAAGTCGGTTTTATTTCCCCCAAAATCAGTTTTATCAAAGTTGTTTTTCCGGAACCATTATCGCCTTTTATCGTAATTCTTTCTCCACTCACAATTTGAAAATCGAGATTGTTTTCCCAAAGATTTTCTTGATGATAATTGAAATTGATTTGGTCGGCTTTGACCAAAATTTTCCCTTTATGAAGATGAGAATTGTCAAAATTAATTTTCATCTTATCAATTCCGGAAAGATTGTCTTTTAAGCTGTGAAGATTTTCTCTGATATTATCAATTTTTTCAGAATGAACAGATTTTAGTTTTGATGTACTGTTTTCCGCTTTGTTGCGAAGCGTATTCATCATAATTCTGGAAACGCCTGATTTTTCCTGTTTTCCTTTTCCTCGGGAATCCAATTTGTTTTGTCTTTCAATCGTTTCGCGCGGTTTTGAATATTCTGCTCAAGCGCATTTTGTTCGATTTTTTTCTGATCAGAATAGAAATCAAAGTTACCACCGTAAACCGAAATTCCGTTTTTGTTGAGTTCGCAGGTCTTAGTCAAAAGATTGAGTAAAACTCTGTCGTGACTTACAATCAAAAGGCTTTTTGATGTTGATTTGATAAACTCATAAAGCAGATTTCTACTTGCCGAATCCAGATGATTCGTAGGTTCATCCATTAGAATCAAATCCGGTTGATGAATCATCATTCCAGCTAGAAATAATTTGGTTTTTTGTCCGCCACTCAGATTTTCTAATTTCAGATTCAAATCAAAATCAGGCAGATTCCAATACGTGAAAACTTCTTTTATTCTGTCTTCGATTGTCCAATCGTCGTTTAAGATTTCCATATTGTCTTCGGTTACAAAACCGTTTAGAATTTCCTTTAAGGCATTTAGTTTTTTATCAATGTTTAAAGCTTCAGCAATACTCAAATGACTAAACTGACCGAAAATTTGCGGAATATAATACATGTTAGAATCAGATTTAATCATTCCTGATTTTGGTTGTAATTCGCCTGCAATTATTTTGAGCAAAGTCGATTTTCCGGAACCATTATTTCCGATTAAAGCTGTTTTTTCCTGAGAATTAAGGGTAAAGTTGATGTCCGAAAAAAGAACATCTTTATTGAGATGTTGATAAGATATATCTTGTAAAATTAACATAATTTCTTTTTTAAGATGAACAATAGCAGACGAGTTGGTCTGCACAAGATTGCCTGAAAAGAAATTGGATTTTACATTATAATCTTTAGAATTTTATTTCTGCAAAGTTAGAAATTATTTTTAAATGGATTCCCAACCACAAAAGTCACAAAAGTTACAAAAGTTTTGATTGTCAGATTTTATATTTTTTGATAAAAGTTCAAATAAGCACTGAAAATTCATCATATAAAATTTTGATTGTCTAATTATTGTCTTTTGTGTCTTTTGTGGTTTTGAAAAAAATTTAAATCACATCCAGAATTTCTCCAACATTCAATCTTGATTTTGCTTTAAGTTTCGGTTGGTTGAAATCATTTTCATCTCTTACACCAATTGCGACAGCGAACAACGTTGTGTATTTTTCGTTATTCAGAATGGCGTCGTATTTTGCGATTTCAATGCCTTCCATTGGTGTAGAATCGATTTCCATTTGTGCACAAGCGCTCAACAAAACACCTAACGCAAGATAAACCTGATGCGACATCCAGCTTTTTGTGTAATCTTCGCCGTGCGGCTTTATCATTTTGTTGTAATATTCTATAGAACCTTCGGGTAAATTTCGCTCGATTTGCTTTTCAAAATCTTCAACATTTTTCAAAACCTGAAAAACGACTAAAAGCTTACTGTCATTGATTTTTTCTTTGTTGAAATAAGAAACTTCAGCAAACTCTGACTTCGCGTCTGAATCTTCTACAAAAGTGAATTTCCAAGGCTGGCTGTTGATTGAAGAAGGACTCAAATGGAGAATCGATTTCAGTTGTTCTTTAATTTCATTATCAAGTTTTCCTTCAGAATTATACTTTTTTACAGTGTATCTTTTCTGCATTTTTGTAAGAAATGTTTCCATAATTTTATACTATCAATTTTATAGTTGCAAAAATAAGTAGTGTTTATTAACTTTGCAATAACGGTCAATAATGATAGTATATGTTTTTAATCGATAATAAAAAATTTCCTTGCGGAACAAGCGTTACAATGCGTTTTATCGGAGGAAAATGGAAAGCTGTGATTCTCATTCATCTCGCAATGGGAACAAAACGGTATAATGAAATCCGAAAAGAAATCCCGACAATCACGGAAAGAACCTTGAGTCTGCAGTTGAAACAACTGGAAAATGACGGCATTATCGAGCGGAAAGTTTATACGCAAAAACCACCGCTAATGGTAGAATATTCTTTGACTGATTTTGGAAAAACTTTGATTCCTGTTTTGCGTTCGATTTGTGATTGGGGAAATGAGGCCGTTAAAGATTGTGATAAGATTTTGGTTCAGGATTAATTTATAAACCAATTTTCTTCATAACGAGATTCAGTTTTTGCTTCCATTCTGCCGGTTTTGTAGAATATCCAGAGGATGCAATGGCGACAAACCATTCATTATGATTTTGCGAACCTTTTAGTTTATCATAGAATTTCCTTTTAGAAACCCATTCGCAAAATGCGCGATAAGAAGCTTTGGAATCATTAAAACTTTTGAATCTGGAACTGTTGATGTCGTTTTTACCTGTCATTCCAAAATGGTTGTTCAGGACTTTACAAGCGGAACTCGTACCACCGCCGGTTTCCATATATGCAATAGAAAGAATAACAGTTGTTGGAATTCCAAATTCCTGAGAAAGTTCAGTTGCCAATGATTTATATTGGTTGATGTAAGAATTCTGCGCAGAGATTTTCAAACTGAAAAACAGAACGAAAATCATTAATAATCTGATGTTGAAATTCCTCATATCATTGTAGTTTTATTCAGAAATCGGCTGACTTTCAAAGAAAGAAAAACTTACATTCCCGTATTTTCTTGTGTCTTTCAAGTTTGGATGAGAGAATTTTAGTCTGCTCTGATGTTCCAGAATGAAAACGCCGTTGGGTTTCAATAATTCGTTATTCAGAACCAAATCAATCATTTCGTTGTATTTCTTTTCTTCTGTTTCAAAAGGTGCATCAGCAAAGATGATTTCATACTTTTTGTCGTGATTTCTTTTCTTTTTAAGCCATTCAAAAACATCTGCTCTTTGGATATTGACTTGCAATCCCATATCCAATTCGTTGGCTGTAGAATTGATAAATCCTGCGTGTTTTGGATTCAGTTCAACAGAAGTAATGTCCTGACAATCGCGGGAAGCAAATTCCAAAGTTATCGAACCAATTCCTGCAAACAAGTCTAGAACTGAGCAAAACTCAAGGTCATATTTGTTATCAATGATGCTAAATAAAGCTTCTTTTGCAAAGTCGGTTGTTGGTCTTACATCGAAATTTTTTGGCGCTGCAATTTTCTTAGCTTTCCATTTTCCGGATATGATTCTGTACATTTTTCTATTTTTTAAGTTTCATTTTGAGAATTGGATAAGGTTTTCCCAAATCGTCTTTCTCGCTTCTGTCAAAGATTTCGAATCCTATTTTCTGGTAGAATTCTGTTGCCTTTGGATTTTGTTCATTGACATCAACATAGCGAATATCAAAATTCGAAAACGCAAAATCAATTAACTGTCTGCCTAATCCTTTTCCGATATAATCCGGGTTAAGGAAAAGCATTTCTATTTTTTCTAAATGGATGCCGATAAAACCTACAACTTTTTCATTTTCTTCCAGACATAAAACATCAAGGTCTTTGAAATCGAAATTCTGCAGAATCTTTTTGTATTGCTCAAAATCAGATTCCATCAAAAAATGATGTGTTGCTTTTACGGATTGTTCCCAAACAGAGAGGATCTCTGTCTTGTGAGAATCTTTGTACTTAACAATTCTGTAGTTCATTTTAATTCAGAAGGAAGTTCTTTTTGTGAAGATTGTCAAAGATAATCTTCAAATTAGATACAAATTTCTGCATTTCTGAAATAAAAGTCTCATTTTCAGTTGTCTCACCATAGATGTAGAAATAGGTTTCAGAAATTCCAAAATCGATTTTACTTAACGTAAACATAATGAAATACAGAAAATCAACTTCCGAGGCCGCGTCCAGATTGTTATAAAGAATCACTTTTTTATTCTCAATAGCGAAAAATTCTGCCTGCTGATGATAAAGATTTACGTGGATTTCTTTTCGGTTTTTCACGTTCAGAGAATTCAGGAACTTTTCACCCGAAAAATTGAAATGCGTCGGAACTTCTAATTGCTTTATTTTCTGATAAAAATCTTTCGGAAAACTATAATAAAACTGAATCCCGAATTTTTTGTTCACAGACAACATCAGTTCCTCAGAATCTTTCTTTACGTCGGCGTTGTAGGAAATCAAATCATAACCCAAATCGTGCTGATCAAAACCTTCTTCAACAATTGAAAAGTGATTGATGGCAGAAATCACGGAGATTTCAGAAAATTTTTCGGAAGCCAAAACTTCGTTCAGTTTTTCTTCAACCAGATTTTCCGGTGTTTCTTCATTTTTCAGAAAGATTTTTTCCTCCAGAACTTTTCTGGACTTAGAAATCTGCCACTGCAAACCATCTTTCGTAAAAAGCAAGGATAATTTCCTCATATTTTAATATCAATAAAATTAAATTTTTTTGGCAGCTATTTCCGCCTTCCGCTCCCAAACCTAACGAATTGGTTCGACGTAGTCAATCTTTTCACTCCATTACGTTGCGTAAAAAGGATTTCCGCTCAAGTCGGGCTGCGCTTCGCAAAGTTGAAACATTCTACATATTAACAACTTTGCAATACCAATAGAGACCAACTTTCCCAGAGATTTGCAAAGTTAAAAAATTAAAACTTTCGGCTTGTATCTCGGTCAATTTCTATATTATAGTTATCTTCGCAAGATAATTCGATTTATTTTCAGGATGAACAAAATATCATTTTTCTTTATATTATTCGTTTTCCAGCTGGTTTTTTCTCAGCAGTCCATCAAATTTGAAGAATCCAACTTTGCATCAATTCTAGCCAAAGCCAAGACTGAAAAGAAGCTTGTTTTTATGGATGCTTATGCGTCCTGGTGCGGACCGTGCAAGCTGATGGAGAAAAATGTTTTCACAGATAAGAATGTTGCTGATTTTTACAACAAAAATTTCATCAATGTAAGAATCGATATGGAAAAAGGCGAAGGAAAGGAACTGGCTATGAAATACGGTGTCAGAAGTTACCCGACTTTTTTGTTCCTTAACGCTGAAGGCGAGATTGTTGGTAAGGAATTAGGCTATATAAAGTCAGAAGAATTCCTGGAACTGGGAAAGAAAAATAACAATCCGCAGTTGGTCAATACCAACCTGAAAGACGAATTCCTGAAAGGAAAATTAGACCAGACCGGCTTACTTAATTTCATCAGTCTTTATGCAAGCAAAGACCCTGTTCTGGCAAAACAAGCGTCAGAAAAATATTTTTCAAATAAAAAAGATAAATCATTTTCCGGTGAAGAAGTTAATGCGCTTCTGAATTTTACACAATCTGTTGATGACGCTAATTATAAAGTTTTCGTGGCAAATAAGGCTGCGATTACAGAACTGCTTCCTGAAAATAATTATAAACAGTTTGATAATTATCTCAAGTTGATGAAACTCGTCACTTCTGCAACTAACGAAAAAACGAAAACAATCGATGATTCCAAAGTTCTGAAAGATGGTGAAGGATTATTTCCAAAAGATGAGTTGATAAAAAGTCTGAATATCTATAAATTAAATTATTATTCAGCACACGAGAATTTCCCTGCTTACGAGAAAACCGCGTTGGAATATTACAAGAATCCGAACGAATTCAATAACAATGAATTGTTAGGTGCCGCTAGTACACTCGCTGAAAAATCGACAGATAGAATTGCATTACAAACAGCTGCTCGCTGGGCAGAAAAAGTGGTAATGTCGCAGGAAAGTTATGATTCTACAAGTATTTTGGCAACATTGTATGACAAATTAGGGAAAAAAGAAGAAGCTAAAATGTTCGCAGGAATGGCAGCTAACTTCGCAAAAGAAGAAAACAAGGATGCCACAAAAATGAATGAAATTCTGAACAAAAAATAATGATGAAAAAACTTTTTCTGCTTGGTTTAGTAAGCATCGCAACTTTTAGTTTGGCTCAAAAAAATGAAACTTATATCAAAGCCAATGCTTTGTTTCTCCCTGTAGGAATGCTAAATGTAGGTTTGGAACGCGGTTTCTCGGAGCACATAACTGGTCAAGCTGATTTATTTATTTCTCCCTGGAAATCCTTTGCTGGACATCAGGCCTTATTTGGTATTGCAACTATAGAAGGGCGATATTATTTTGATCAGGCTTTTAAACATTGGTATTTGGGAGCAAGTGTAGGTTTCGGAGTCTTTAATATCCAAAAATGGAATTATTGGAAAGAAGATATATATGTTACTAAAGAAGGAGAAGTAACTCCTTATAAATTTAATGAGCTTTACCAGAAAGGTTTTTCTTATATGTTTGGACTCACAACAGGTTACCAATTTCAAATTGGAAACCGTTGGAACATGGATATTTTCTTAGGGATTGGTTCTCACCAAGGTTTTTACAAAGGTTATGTAGAATACCTTCCAGAGACTCAGGAAAATAGATATGACAGAGTAGAAAACTGGGATAAAAGCGGAGAAATTGTTCCCTTCAAAGGAGGGATTATGATTTCATATAAACTTTAAGATTATGAATTTTAAACCAAAATATATTGTTTTCGGACTTATCACCTTCATTATCATATTCCTTATGAATTATTTGGGAAACGATGCGCCGGACAAATTATCCAGAGCACTTATGACGGCATTTGCAGCAGTGATAGGTTTAGCAATAGGGATGTGGTTTTACAAACGAGATAAAAACAACAATCATCCTGATTTTGATTAATCAATTTAATCCAGATTTTATGAAAATTGATCTCAATCCCGGAAAGAAGATTTACTTCGCGTCTGATCAGCATTTTGGGATTCCCAATGCTGTTGAGAGTAAAAAACGTGAGGATAAATTTATTCGTTGGATGGATTCCGTCAAAAAAGATGCGCAGGTTCTATTTTTGATGGGTGACCTTTTTGATTTCTGGCACGAGTGGAAACATGTTGTTCCGAAAGGCTATATCCGGGTTTTAGGGAAAATTGCTGAACTGAAGGATTCTGGGATTGATATTTATTTTTTTGTAGGAAATCATGATCTTTGGATGAAGAACTATTTCGAAGAAGAATTAGGCGTTCCCGTTTTTTTTGAAAAAAGATATTACGAAGTCAACGGAAAAAAATTACTTTTAGCTCACGGCGACGGGCTCGGCCCAGCTGACAAGGGTTACAAAAGGATGAAAAAAGTCTTTACTAATCCTGCTGCTCAATGGGCATTTCGCTGGCTTCACCCTGATATTGCGATGAGAATAGCAAATTATATGTCTCAGAAAAACAAATTGATTTCAGGTGACGAAGACAAAGCTTTTTTAGGTGAGGATAAAGAGTTTTTGATTCTTTATTCCAAAGAAAAACTGAAAACTGAAAAAATAGACTACTTTGTTTACGGTCATCGTCATTTGCCGATGGTTTTGGATCTGGAAAATGGAGCCAAATATATCAATCTTGGAGACTGGATTTCCTATTTCACTTATGGCGTTTTTGATGGCGAACAATTTGATCTGAAAAAATTTGAAGATTAATTCAAAAGTTGAATTGAAAAAAATGAAGCAGACTATTTTTGAAATCCAAACAAAAGAAGATTTTCGGCTGGCTTGCCTGGAAACCTTTTTATATCAATACGACAATGTGGAAGTTTACAAAAAGTTTGTGGACTATCTGAACATCAATCCTTTGTCGATTAATCAAGTTTCTGATATTCCGTTTCTCCCAATTGAGATGTTTAAAAATCATTTGGTTTTGGATAAAAATTCTGGAGCTGAGAGTTATTTTCAAAGTTCCGGAACAACACAGATGAATCGTTCCAAACATTATATTGCTGATTTTTCTCTTTACGAAGAGAGCATCTATAAAAGTTTTGAACAATTTATCGGCAAGCCGGAAGATTACATTTTCCTAGGATTGCTTCCTAACTATTCCGAGAATCCACATTCGTCTTTGATCTATATGGTGGATTATCTGATGAAAAAATCCAATCAACCAGAAAATGGTTATTTTCTTTACAATCACCAGGAATTGTTTGATTTGCTTCAAACTTTAACGGATAAAAAAGTCATTCTTTTCGGAGTATCTTTTGCATTACTGGATTTCTTAGATTATTGCAACTCAAACTCTCAAACACTCCAATTTTCAAACTCTGTAACTGTCATAGAAACGGGCGGTATGAAAGGACGAAAAGAAGAAATGACGAAGGACGAACTGCTGAAAATTTTTCAAAATGGTTTTAACACAGAAAATATTTATTCAGAATATTCTATGACGGAATTGTTATCTCAGGCTTATTCCTTAGGTGACAACATTTATAAAAGTCCAAATTGGATGCGAATTCTTGTCAGAAATACGGAAGATCCTTTTTCTTATGTTGATGATGGAAAAACCGGAGCGATTAACATTATTGATTTGGCAAACCGACATTCCTGTTCCTTCATTGCTACTCAGGATTTGGGAAATGTTAAGAATGGGACATTTCAGGTGCTTGGTAGAATCGATCATTCTGACATTCGTGGATGCAGCCTTTTGGTTTCCTAAATTTTTACTAATTATGAAAAAAAATAATTATGCTTGAAATTCTTATTTTATTAGGAACCTGTAAAAAAATTAGTTCATTATGTAAAGAAAGAGGTCTGAAACCATTGAACTATAATTTATTAAATATATTAGGATATTTTTTGTCAATTTACGGTTTCTTTGTTCTAGGTTTCTTTTTGTCAGATCAATTTAATAATTCTTCATTTCCAATAATTGGTTTGTGTACTGGAATTGGTTTATTCGTTTTCATTAATTATTCTATAAAAAACCGGATCAAGGAAACTGCAATAGCTAAAGATAATGATATAGAAGAAATAGGTGTCAGCGAAAATTAATAAATTTTATTAAGTTTTTTCGATTTAACGTTATTATATTTTGTGTATGAGGCAAATCACAGAAATGTTATGATCTGAAAACCATTCTGAAGGTAGAACCTACAGAATTATATAAACCACATTTGTTGGCTTCTCAAAATTTCGGTATCAATATTCTGGAAGATACCAGATCAGTTGATAAATATATTGCTAAAGGCAAATTTGTTAAAGTAAAGAAAAAATCAAGAGGTTACAGATTGCAAGCCCTAGAATATAGTCGTCCATATTTGGTTAAGAAGGCAAGAACTACTTTGGAAAAAATGGCAAACAAATTTGCTACAGATACCAAAAGTTTCTTCGTTGTTTCATCTGTCACAAGGACTTTGGAAGATCAATGCAGATTAAGAAAAGTGAATTCCAATGCATCTCTGGGAATCAGTTCTCATAATTATGGAGCAGCGTTTGATATCTCATATGTCCGTTTTGATCACAAATTGAAAGTCAATCCAAAATTGGAAAAAGAATTGGAAAAAGTCTTGGAAGAATATAAAAATCTTGGAAAAATCTTTTATATCAAAGAGAAGCAACAAAGCTGTTATCACGTTACAGTTCGTAATTATTAAAGTTTGGATTGATGTTGAAAATAGAAGAACTGGTTCACGCTTTCGTCACTGCTAATTGTGATTTTGATAAGGAAATTGTATTGACTAATTTTTTTCATTCCGATTGGGAAGCCGATATTTTATTGATTAATAATTCGGGCTTTAGTCACGAGATTGAAATCAAATTGTCAAAGTCTGATTTTAAAAACGATTTCAAAAAATTCTATACCAATCAAAAATCCGGTGAAAAGTTTCTGAAGCACGATAAGATTGGTTGCGGTGATTATATCTGTAATTCATTCAGTTTTTTGCTGCCAATGGGAATGATTGATCATAAAGATATTCCGGAACATTGTGGCATTATTGAGTTTTACCACGACGAAGATAATTGGGAAACTACTTTTTATAAAATTCGGGAACCAAAAATGATTCACGAAGATTTTTATTGGAAACTTTGTGACAAAGATCAATTTATGAGGAATATGGCTAGAAGTCTTCTCATCAAAAAATTTGAGCTGAAAGGAAAAAAGGAAGAATTAATTTTTAAAACTCCTTTCGGTATTCAAAACAAAAAATAAATCCTGCCAATGTTGACAGGATCTATTGAAGTTAAATTTCTATTTTTTAAACCTTTTCTGGTTTTTCGATCAATAAATTATAAGTGAAAGCAGCAAAAACTCCACCTAAAACTGGCGCTACAATAAACAGCCAAAGTTGTGAAAGTGCTTCTCCACCAGCGAAAATAGCAGGGCCAATACTTCTTGCAGGATTCACAGAAACACCTGTGATTTTAATTCCAACAATATGAATCAGAACCAGAGAAAGCCCAATTGCCAGGCCAGCAAAACCACCGTGGATATTTTTTGTAGAGGTAGAACCGAGGATTACCATTAAAAAGATAAACGTAAAAACAAACTCAGCAACCAAAGCTGCTACAGTTGTATATTCATCCAGATAACCTGTTCCCCAACCATTAGAACCCAAAGCCCAAGGGCCTAATTCAGCGCCAGGATGATTGGTGAAAATAACATAAAGAATTCCTGCACCAATAATTGCCCCGATGATCTGAGCAACAATGTAATACAAAGCTTCTCCTAATTTCATTCTGCCAGCGGCAACCATTGCCAGAGAAATCGCAGGATTGATATGACATCCGGAGATATGCCCGATAGCATACGCCATTGCGACGACGCTTAAACCAAATGCAAAGGAAATCCCCAGAAGTCCGACGCCGGTTGTGCCGTCCGCACCTGCAATTACCGCGCTTCCGCAACCCATTAATACTAGAACCATTGTACCGATCATTTCGGCAACAAATTTTGAAGTAGTTGATACCATTTGTTTATTGTTTTTAATAGTTTATTAAAACAAATCTAACGATTTTTTCAATTGATTGTGAAAAATTCAGTAAATAAATATAGGCTGACAAAATTTCCAATTATTTTTACAATTCTGTTATTGGTTTGTTTTTTGAGTTAAACAATTGTATAAATTTTTGAATTATGGCCATAAAATATTCAATTCTGGATTTGGCAACGATTGTCAAAGGAGATGATATCAATACAACTTTTGAAAAATCTGTTAAGTCTGCTCAGCTTGCAGAGAAATTAGGTTTTACCCGATATTGGTTTTCAGAACATCACAACTTTCCTAATGTAGCAAGCGCATCAACTTCTATCCTGATTGGACATATTGCATCACAAACTCAGTCAATAAGAGTAGGTTCTGGTGGAATAATGCTTCCGAATCATTCCACTCTGTCCGTTGCAGAACAGTTTGGAACTTTGGACGGATTATTTCCCGGCAGAATAGATTTGGGACTTGGAAGAGCGCCCGGAACAGATATGCTGACTGCAACAGCTTTGCGAGGTAACAATTTTACTCCGAATTATAATTTCGAGTTCCATATCAGAGAACTTCAGAAGTATATGTCAGAAGAAAATTCGGGATCCAAAGTCAGAGCAATTCCCGGAGAGGGAGCAGATGTTCCGTTTTATATTCTTGGAAGCTCTACAGATTCGGCTTTTCTGGCTGCGAAACTAGGAATGCCCTATGCATTTGCAGCTCATTTCGCGCCTTCTCAGCTGGAAGTTGCCTTGGAAATTTACAGAGAACATTTTCAGCCTTCTGAATTCCTGAATGAGCCTTATGTAATGGTTTGTATCAATATTATTGCAGGAGAAACTGTCGATGAAGCACATTATTTGTCCACATCACATTTCCAGGCATTTGTTAATATTCTGACAGATCAGAGACAACCGCTTTTACCTCCGGAAGAAACCGAATTAGCAGATATATCAGATGAAGTTGCAGTGCATCTTAACAGAATGGCCGCTAAAACTTTTGTAGGCGATGCGGAAACCCTAAAAGAAAAATTAGGGAAATTTGCCAAAGATTATCACCCCGATGAGATTATCGTTTCGGGTAATATCTATGACTTTGAAAAAAAATTGAGATCTTACGAAATTGCTTCAGAAGTTTTAAAAAAACTATAAAAAAAATGATTTTTTTGGCAGCTATTCCGCCCTGCGTTCCTGCTATCTCGCCTCTCCAGTCAGGTCGGGCTGCTGCAATTCGTTGTTTTAGTATTGTAGTGAAATGGTAATAAAAAAAACACAAACCTAGGTTTGTGTTTTTTTGTTTTATTTTAAAACTTCAAATTCTATAGTACTTCCGCTTGAAACCTTGATTTCTGCTCTTTCATAATCATCTTTTGTCGCCAGATAAGGATTTTCCAAAAACTTCTGAGGATTAATTGCCATTAGCGGAAACCAGGTGCTCTGAACCTGGATTTGTATTTTATGTCCTTTTTTGAAGGTATGAAGAACATCCTGCAATTTAACATCAATAGTTACCCCTTTATTTGGTATAAGAGGTTCCGGTTTCTCAAAACTGTTACGGAATCTTGCCGGCATTATTTCACTTCTTACCAATTGATGATAATTGGCATAGACCACACCGGGCTTATCAGGATTAGCTTTTTCATCGGCAGGATAAACATCGATTAATTTCACAATAAAATCTGCATCAGTGGATGAAGAAGCGATTTTTAATTTTGTCAGAATTTCCCCGGCTAGTGTCATATCTTTCTCCAAAACTTCTGTTGTATAGGTCACAACGTCCGATCTGTAACTTGCAAAACGCTGATCCTCGCTCATATAATTTTTGGGGGTGAAATTGTTCATATCCTTATAGTTTTCACTACTTAAAACAGGCCTGTTGGGATCGGAAACATAAACGGAAAATGTTTTTGGGTTATCTCCTTTTACAGAAAGATTTCCCGTTGAATTCATGTAATAAGTTTGTTTTTCAGTTTGCTTTGGTGGCCAGTTATCAAACTGTTTCCATTCTTTTTTCCCGGTATCAAACATATAAGCTTCCGGCAGTTTAGCTCCAGTCCTGGAGTCTTCTTTCAGATAATGATGAAAAAATGGCTGCTCTATATTTTTTTGGTAAAAAGTTGCTAAACTATCTCCAAAATAGATGTCGTTATGAAAATGTTTTCCAGCTTCTACATTCCAGCCGCCATGTGAAAACGGTCCCATAACAATTGTGTTTTTAGCTTTTGGATTATTTTTTTCAATAGTTTTATAAATTTCCAATGGTCCGCGAAGATCTTCTGCATCAAACCAGCCACCAACTGTCATTACTGCATGACTGATGTTCCTGAGGTGAGGTAAAAGATCTCTTTTTTTCCAGAAGTCATCATAGTTTGGGTGATTGACAACTTCCTGCATAAAGAAGTTGTCTTTGTAATATTTATCAACACCTTCTTTCAACGTTCCCATATTTTTATAGAAAAGATAGCCGTCATCAGAAGTCGGTTTTATCATTTTATCAGCAAACCAAGATTCTTTCTCAGGTTTTGTTTTCTGTACACCAAATACAGGGAAAGTTTTGAAATAGCTCATCAGAAAAGCGCCGTTGTGGTGAAAATCATCAAACCAAAAATCTGAAATAGGTGCCTGTGGTGAAGATGCTACCAAAGCAGGATGGTTGGCTAAAGTTCCTACAGCTGTATAAAATCCAGGATAGGAAGTTCCATATTGCCCGACTTTTCCGTTATTATTTTGAACATTTTTTACCAGCCAATCCACAGTGTCATAAGTATCAGTGCTTTCGTCCACATCTTTTTTGGTTTTGTGATCAACTTGCGGCGTCATATTGGTAAAAGTGCCCTCGCTCATATATCGTCCGCGAACGTCCTGAAAAACGAAGATGTATTTTTCTTTTTCGATGAAAGGATTAGGACTCAACTTTTTTCTGAAATTAGTTTCGCCGTACGGTGCAACACTGTAACAAGTCCTGTTCATAATGATCGGATATTTGTTGCTTTTGGAAATATCCTTTGGGATATAAATGATTGTGAACAGCTTTGTACCATCGCGCATAGGGATATAAACTTCTTTTTTGGTAAAATTTTGTTCAACGGAAGATGTTTGCGCCAAACTCCATCCGACGACCATAAAACAGAAAAACATTAATAATCTCTTCATTGATAAATAATTTTGAATAAAATTAAGTTTTTTTAATGAAACTTGATGTTAGAAATATAGACAAAAGTTCGATTTGAAACTATAAACTTCTTTTGTGCGAAGCGCGC
>NQWY01024839.1:0-23511 GCA_019425655.1 Rhizophagus prolifer
CTTAAAGCAATTCCTGAATTGACATATTTTGAGATTGATATGGCATTCAAAAGAATTCATGGTGTTACAAATGAATGGGAAGTATCAGCATATGTATCACAAATACAAAAAAGTGAGTTAAATGCTTTAAAAATATATATAGCTTTAACTTTTGCACAAATATTTACAAATATTGAGACGGCTGATGCATATCAAAACCTATTTGAAGACTTGTTTAATTGCATAGAAAAAGATACGGGTGAAATATTTAATTTTTATCATATTCATGGAAGAGGTTTGGGATGTATTATCGCAGATCAACACAAAGGGCAAGCTTTAGGTAAGCTAAACTACAGTACGCCAGTTGAGCATTTACAACATATATATAAACTTTGTCAAGTTCATTATAAGCGGCATATTTTATTTTTTTTTTATTTAGAAATATCGACAAAAATAAGCAGATATCAAGTGAAATTCGAAGTGCTATGTATTTAGTACCAACTTTAAATACACAAGAAGAAGTGTTAATAGTATTAGATAAAATACAATCTAGTGGCGAATTAGGAGCAGAAGGTAATTATTAAATTTAACTTTTTGTCAAAATTCAAACAAATATTAAAGTATTTTTTTTATAGCTTGGGTAAAAGATAAACGTGTTTCATGGGTACTATCGGGCATATCAATTGCATTTACCAAAATGGATCATATTATTTGGAATCAAACACCAAATAATACCAATGTGGGAGAAAGTGCACATGCAAACGTAAATCATGATGGATGTAATTTATCACTTCTTGCCGGAATTGTTAGGTAAAACTTTTTATTTGTTTGTATATAAAACTTATTAAATGTTTATTAAAATTCCTTTTTTTTAGAGGATGTAACTTTGATAAACGACAATGGGAAAGTGGAAATGTCTATGAAAAATATAATATTCCTGATTCTTATAGAGATAAATCTGAATTGGCACGATCAATTCAAGCTGAGAAAAGAGCGGGTAAGTATAATTAATTATTTTAATTATTTTTAAAATATATTTAACGTAATAATTTGTATTTAATTATTTTAGCAAAAAAGCGTAAATGTAAACAAACTTCATCATTGAGTACAGTAAAAAAACAAAAAAGTAATTCTCATAATAAGGAAAATGATACTATTGAAATTATTGAATCAAACAGAGATCCATGTTTTGATCAACAAAGAAAAGTTAATACTTTGGCGCAAAAAACACTAGCTATTCGAAAGCAGGCAAATGATGAGCTTGAAAGGGAAATTGCACTGCTTGAGAAAAGAAACAGACTCTTAGGTTTATAATTTTTTCAACATGATTTTCAATTACTTTTATAGAGAGTGCAGCATGTTCGAAGTAAAATAAAGTAATTTTCCAATGGCAATAATAAAAATATATGCGCACGTTAACAGTTAATATAACTATTTATTTATTTATAAAATTTTATTAATAATGTTAACTTTTTTACTGGCGGCATTATCACTTGCATGAGATAGTAACTAATACATGATAATCAATCGGAAACTGCTTGAAGAGTAGTTGTGCAACTAACGAAAGACTATACTGTAATGATATAGATATCTTACCTGAAATCAGCTATGCTCGAACACATACTTGTATCATTACCACATCAATGCAAGATTTTATCGCTATTGCATTGTTGCATAGTTTAGCTGCGTCACAGTTACATTGGTTATATTGTTGCCACATTGTTATATACCATATTACCAAAAATTACAAATTATTCCATTCTCCAAATTGTGAATAAATTCAGTCGAAGACAGCCAATTGTGCGTCATTCGCTGCCACAACATTACATAATTGCATAGTCATTGTTACCAGGTGGTTACACTGGGTCCAAATTCATTACGTACCTTTCTAAGTCAGTTTTACAGTTGTCATTATCAGTTAGTAGCATGTACTGTTATTTTATCGCTGTGGCCTTATTCGTGTCACAAGGATAATTCAAGAAAGTCCTAAGGAATTTCAACGAGACTTTTGCCCAAATCACTTGGCAAAATTTTTGTATGAGGATATAACCATGGTTACCATCGATTACTGTAGATACGTTATATCGTTACCATATCAATTCACATATCATATTTGACAAATAGCGTAATTGTGAACGTGTTGTAATACGAATGGAAATTAGTATAACGACGGTCACGTTAGATTCGTAAGGTCACAAAAAATATGCAAATAATAGATCAATCATGTAACTCAAAAAAGGTGTAGGTTATGAAGTCAGCCTATTAACTTGTTACCGAGTTTTTGCCAAGAAAAACACGGCAAAGATGGTAAAGATTTATTCGTTAACGTTCTTTTCATGAAAATTCCGCATTTCTTTTATCTGTTATTTTTCTTCTATGCTTTCATGTAACCAATGTATTCAATGCCCGATTCTTGTTGATATTTGTAGTGGTCATAGATGACTCCACAGAGGAGGGATTTCTTAGTCTTGCGATTAACTATGTTATTAATCTCTACAAGGAAATATCTGGGGGTTGCGAAGCAATGTGATCTGATTCTCGTGATAAGAGAATATGCGCCCGCATTTTCATCCCGTATGAGTAGAGATGTATCCAGCTTAATAACTCAGCTTCTCAACATTTAGTCGCTATACTAACACACTCTTTTGTAGGCCGTCTGAACTCGAACTAACTAACCAACATGTGATTGCTGATGACGCCATTACCTTCACAGTGGAACGTGAATAGGAAGTGTATTCATGATGAATGATAGTGCCTGGACAGAAAAGTCGTCTCAAGTTTACAGAATTATTTTATTCTCTCATTGGCTGAAATTTCATTCATTAGTTTTCTGTGGAAATATAATGTTGCTATCATTTGCTTCACGAGAGTTGGGCACTAATTATAGCGTGCCCTTTCTTCTAAGATCCCCTTGATCCCTTCTTTTTCTTCGGTAACCTTAGTCAATTGTGGGCAATTCCTGAATCAAATTATACACAATAAGTGTACGAGAAAAAATCCTGTATGATTTTACGAATGAAGTGAGGAAATTCACATAGTTGCCCAGTTTCACTTATTATTCGTGACAGTTTTTCCGTTGATGACCTCAGACAATTGATCGTTTCCAGAGGAAACAGCTTCGTCACATGACCATTCATTAAAATTATGCCCACCGGAAAATTCCATCCAGTTGTTTCAGGGATTATGTATCGGCCAGTTCAACGCAGTGACATACGGGTTATACAATTAATTGTGCATATCATCACCAAAGGAAGAATACTCCGCCAGAGCATAATCATAATGATTGATGAGTGTAACTGGAGATATTGTAATAAGCAATTGCGAGATCATCATTACCACGGCCAAGTACTTAGGACAATTTTGCGTACATTAGTCCAGAAATTACAATAGACTATTTTTTAAAAAAAGATAAGAGCTTGTTAGTATGTGCCTCTTTAACTACGCTGGCCATTGTACAATAACAGCAGATTAAGTAACTATGTTATATACCATTACAGTCAACGGACATTTATAATCCAAATTTCTAAGAGACACTGCTATTGCATAAAGTAATCCACCAATGAAAAAATACTAATTGTCGTTATCCGCTGACATTTCGTTAACATTAGTAATTATATAGACAATATAGTCACGTGATACTCTACACCTAGGAACGTAGCTTCTTAGAACCCCTTATGTAATGAGCGTGGTTGAGCAGAAAGACGGTCAGTTCAGAGTGTCATATACACGTATCGACTGCGGAGAGAATATTAGTGGACAATGGGCAAAATGATCGGTGTTATATTTGTAACTGATTCATGTGATTTCTTTATCCGAATCCTATAGGTGGACAATACAACTACGAGACTGTGACCCATGGGTCACGATCACCTTATTCAACTGCAGAGAAGGATATTAGTAGTCAATAGACTGCGGAGGATATTGGTGGATATCATGATTAAAAATTATGGAAGTACGCAGAAGATTGCGAAAGAACCATTTTCTTGTGATAAATATAATAGTTGATCATGTTAAATAGGAATGGCAACGGTCACGGTCATGACCGGTCATGACCGGTTATGACCGTGACCGATATCGGTCAGTCAAGGAAGGTTTAACCGTCGGTCATGACTGGTTATGACTGACCGCTTGACCGACCGGCTTAATCGAGATTTAACCGACCATTTTATACGTTTACTTATCATTTTTTATATCTTATTTTACATTTACTAGCTAAATTTAAAATGTAAGCAAAAATATTCATTATAATCATAACTGGTGACCGTTGCCATCCCTAATGTTAAAGCCAAAGGGGCCGTTAAGAGCAGGAACCCAGTTAACTTTACTAGCTAATCATGTATAGGAACAATTCCAAGCCAAATACGAAGATGAATGGTAACGACCATATAAAATGATGGTAATGAACGTATGGCAACTAAGCAGGTCTACTGAATTTACGGACTTCCACTATTACACAAACTTTATAAGTCACAACGGTATTCCGATAAAGCTAAAGCATAAATATTTTAGTAGTTTTGGTTGCTATCGGTGTCTTTCCAGTTTAGTGGAATACCTAAGTGGTTGGTGCATATTACAAAAATAGGACGTACTATTCATTACAGTGAACGAGTACAGGGTTAGATTATCAAATATTTATAGTACATGGTTACTTGTATTGAGAGCATACCTTGGATGGAGAACTTATGTTAATGATATTTTGTCCTTTGTGCAAGTATGTTCAGTAAAAACATAGGAATGGCACAATTAATTGACATTCTATTGTCCGTTCAGTCATAGACTGCCCAAAGGGCACATGTTATCTCATTTTTGGTAACGATTCTTAACACACTTTTTTGGTAATGATAATTCATGTGTTTGCCTGGATATCACTAAGATTGTAGACGATGTGAAATGCAATAATTAGCCTAGAATGCAGCCATAGAAATTTACGGCAATAGAGGGCTTATTTCATGAGTAACTAAAATACATTACTAGTTTGTTGTCATCAGTGCGACTATCTCCATTGGGTGTGCAGTAACACGTGATTAGTTGTGAGTCAGAGAGGCACAGTCTCCTCACCTGACTTTATGTTGATAACGTGTTAATACAATAATACATACCGCAGTATAGGGACATGTGACATCAATACCCAAGGGGCCCATGTCATGTGCTCTTGAGCGGGAATCCAGTGGAAATTATAACCGAACCAATATGCAGATTACCCCAGGTATTCCCTTGGAATAGATATCTGTAACTGTTATTTCTCCCTAGCCTTCTGCGTATTACTTCGTGATGTTATTCCAAGTAAACGTTACGCATGATGTTACTAAGAAATATAATGCGGAGCAGAATACCATGGGAGTTTACGTAGATAATATATTGACTATGGGAAGAGCCCCTCCATTATTTTCTTCGTTCTTCACAAAATCATGGAGAATTATTTTGTTCACAATTTGTCTATTAATCATATACAGTAAGAAATTGCGTATCAATACTCCATGATTTTCTTTGTTCCTCACAAAATCATGGAGAATTTTCTTTATATACATCTCGTCTAATAATTTTTAACGTAATAGATTTTGTGTTCGGAATGTTAAAATGGGCAAAAAAGCGTGGTTGAGCGGCAAGACACTCAGAACGAAGTGAGAAAATCCATACAGGGGCAAAGCCCAAAATTAGTAGTTAATAATGTATGACATTTAGGTAATGCTATTTTTATGTGATAATTAACACGAGATATATATTTTTATAAATGAGTTAAATGTCATGTTACTTCGAAGACTATTTATTGATAACAATCAGGGCCATGTTCGTTACGAGTTTGTATAATTTTCATAATGGTGAACATATATAGTTACAATGACGGAGGCGACATGGAGGAATAATCTGATATTAATAGTAATCTTTTATGAGCCACAGCAATTCGGTCACACTTTTTGTGTTACAAAATTATGCGCAACAGTACAAATCAAACTATAATGGAAGGAAGACAATCGACAGTGAAACTGGGCGATTAGGAACACATTTGTTAAGACCTTTAAAGAGGAAGTTCTACGTAGTACCTGAGCGTCTTGCCCTAGGTAGAGCCTACGAAGTAGATTCCCTTCATGATTTTCAAGGAACGAGGAAAATCAGTCTATGAAATAGACCTTCAAAACTAGAAACGTAGTTTCTAGGACTTCCTCTCGAATTATAAAACATTTGGTTTTATGGGAAGTGAAGATTTTTTTTGTATACATTTCTTTCACGTAATTGATTATGTTTGTAAATAGTTAAAAAATGCCAAATAAGCGTGATTGAGCGGCATTAGGAACACATTTGCTAAGACCTTTGAAGGAAGGCCCCCCGGGGCTTATAGGACTGGAGTAACCCCTTGGGGAATGAATGTACCCACTAACATAGGCTCTGCATACGAAGCACTCTTAGAGTAGTTTCACTAGGCTTTGCCTACGAAGTAAATTATTGGTTATCAATAATGATCATTTCTACCTTATGACCATTAAGCGTGGTTGAGTGGTAAGTTGGTTATGGAACGAGGAGGCTTTAGCCCATTCCAGTCCTAAAAGGACCACCAAAGGTGTGCTTTTTGAGCAGTCTCTGACTGGGCTTTGCCCACGAAGTGAAATTACCTGAAGGGCGCTGAAAGCGTAAATGGTAGAAACGTAGGTTTCTAGGGTAAAAGACGCTCAGTGCATAGCACCAGAAATCGGAATGTCTATCTCTCGGAATACCAAAAGTAGGATAAAAGTCACAGAAACGTAGTGCAGGATTTGTTTATTCGCAATAATACAGCAGACTGAATGATTGCAGATTCGAAGGATTCGGCCATATGATAATTGGCCTGGAGGACATTACCTTCGTAATGTAACGATTGTCTCTACATAGAAACTTTATATATTTGAGTAACAATGTATGCATGGGAGGAATCCCGAAAGAATGTAAAAAACCGTTACAATGAAGAATAAACTCTTGGTACCGATGCCCGCAATGCACCTTCAGTAGTAATGTTAGTATGTGATTTCACTAGTGTATTAGTTAGTGAGAATATATTCCGTTACAATCATTCCCTATAAAAAATTATTGTCAGATACACTCCAATTTTTTCCCGAATTTATTAAAAACACTCCGATTATACTGATAATATTCCGATTATATTTCAAGTTAAAATTTAGAAGTTTTAATATGATAAAAAGTATCAGGAAATACACTGAAAATTTTTGAAGATATTCTGATTTTGTATTCAAATTGAGAATGTTCCGATTATATCCTGATTATTTAAAATATTTTTATTAACAATATTTTTCTATAAGGTTTATGGTCCTCAATTATTAACAATCAGCAATTAGACTTAATTATATTTGACTTGAACTATGATCGAATATTTTAAAAGCTCTTTTTTTTAAATTTTTTAAACTCCCTCATTCGATCTACTTTCCCACCTCTCTCATACTCTGTTGAAAAAATCCTTAACGAAACTCTTTAGGCAGTTCTTTAGGTCTCCTTAGACGCGGCAACGAACTTTACTTACAGTTCTTTTTTTATGTAGATGGCTGGTTTTTTGGGATATTTGAACATGTGGAACTTAGTAAGAGGGTGTTGGTTTTTTTAATAATTCGTTTAACGAAACATTTTACTAATGTTTTAACTTTTTCTTTTTTAAATGGCAAAAAATCAAGTTTTTCTAAAAATTTGTTAAAATAAGGCCATAAATTTTTTTTGTTTTTGTAGGGACTTCAGCTTCTTTTCTATAGCGCCAATAATACTTAGTAAGTTTTTCGAAAACTTAGAACTAAAACGTTGTTTTTTAAGAAAAAAAGTTTAACTATTTTTTGTAGGTCCCTAGAGAATGTTTTATCCAACTTTCTTGGACGAAATTTTGAAGTTATTTACTTCAAAATTTTTTATATTTTTCTTGAAAGATTTTCTTCATTTATTATACATTACATATTGGACTTATTGGGTAAGCAATTTCTTACATTTTATAATTTTGGCTCATTAAATTAATAGTTTTGCAAATTTTAGAGAAGTCTTCGCGATAGAATAAGATTAAGCACCACCTGTGAAAAAGGGAAGTACAAATTATCCTGCAAATATATTGAAATGTATCTTGATAATATTCCATTTGCATTTAATAAAATGTTAAAATTTAGAGTACTTTCAGATAATATCTGTATGAATCATCTGATAATATTCCATTTAAATTCATAAAATTTACTGAGTATAATCTGAATATTTTCGGTAATGATATAAAGTATTATTCCAAAAAATGATCACTTTTCGGAGTGGAATCATGATAGTAAAATTCAGAACATTTTCGGAATACAAAAACTGGATAAAAATTGGAATATATTTATAAAAAATTTTTTATAGGGATTATATACAGTATTAGTAGTAACAATGTCCACATATTTTTTCTACAGCACATTTATAATTACTACACGCAATTCTTGTGACAATATTCGTCTGAGGACAACATACTTAGTATAGGATATGAAAGATAACGTGGATAACTGCAGGAAACAAATAGTAGACAACAGGAATCGGTCACGAAAAAAACTAGTAGACGACATGGAAGAGATAATGATTATTACGAGCCAGTACATATTTTTTGGTAATGATATTTGTATAAATTTGTTCCTTTATTATTGGTAACAGTCACCTCTCGAAGTATCGGAATTATCATTATCCAATATGTAAAATATATGCAGATATCATTACCTACATTGTGCAATGCTCACCACTAGCTTCGAAATATGTAACAACAAATCGTATATTAACTGCGGAGAAGGATATTAGCGGATAACGGAAATCGATACATTTTTGATAGCATAGGCAATAACTTTATCTACTGCAAAGAAGAAATATGAGCATCGTTACCAGAATATGAACATCGTTACCAGAATATGTAATAGTCGTACTCAACTGCGGAGAAGAAACAGAGACACCGTTACTAGAATTATGTAACAATCATCATTGAATGTGTAACAATGGTTATCAACTGTAATATGGAAGATAATGTAGATAAACAGGGGCTCTTTTCGTATACATATGTCCATTAATTGGGCGTGACCTTTGATCAACTCTTGCTGCTCAGCTATGCCTATTAATCACAACATATGATGGATTATTATATTCTTCCGCATTAAATATCCATGGGATGCTGTGTATGTTGTTTACGTTATCACATCTATGTTGTTCACTTATATTCACTAGAATAGCCGCGATTTTTTTACGTAACAACTTACATGTCTAGTGGAACAAGTACATAGGTCTACCGAAGTAAAAGAATGACTAAGAAACTAACTAAAACCATCCACTACGGGACGGGAGAAGTTTAAGTGTTAGCTGCTGTTATTATATCATGTGACACTCTAAACAATGTTCAGAGTGTCACGTGACTTTTGGAGATATTTCTTGTTATTCGAACACTACCTACTAAATGCTCCACTCTCTTAACATAAAATAAATAAAAGTTATTCAGGATCGAACAATGTATTACGTAGCGAACCTTTTCTTTCTGTGTGCGTCGAATGAATTTGCAGTTATTTACGTATCTCGTTTGCTCACCACGTATTGTAGATATTTAACCAATTCGTGGCAGCGATTACGTTAATATGTTGGATAAAATATGCCGATATAGCACCGTAATTTTCGTGACAGCCCGATTACGGAAAATTCATCTACCAGCCTATACTCATCTTGCGGTCAATTGCAAAAAATCAAATAAATCTAAAACTCTCAGCTTCTTTTATATTGGCATGATGGACAACGATTCTCTTTTTACTGGAATCTGTTGTATAATATGTTTAGTCATGGCGACAAACCAAACTGAATGATATTCGCACGTTATGCATACTAGTTCCCGTTTCTGATCTAACTACTTTGTATTGCAATATGGATCAGAAAATGTTAAATGCGGATAGTCTCATTATCGTTTGTAGAAAACAAGTTTGGTTAATCGTTGATAACAAAAGTATTTACAAACGCAATAAACATAACCGATATTTCGTGTTTATAATTCTTAGGAACGAACCAGAAAAGTCCTATGAGACCGAGAATCGGATTTCCACTTTGAGCTTATACAATTTTGTTAGAATATTACCTAGACTAACTCGTGTTACTCGAAGCAGAAGGTCTGAATCCAATATACTTCAGTAAAATCACGTGACTTGTATCGTTTCCTGAGGAAACAGTTTTTGGAAAAAATTACATTGCAAAGCAATGCCCTCCAGGCTGATCAAAATACTATACTAGTTTAGATTGTAGAACTAATTTATAGAAACGCAAAAATAGTGTACCACATTACATTATTGTACATAGAGTGAATTTTGTGCACAGTCCATTCATTCACAATAATCATTCCAAAAATGTGACCAAATATAGGTTAAGCTTACGAAGTAGCTATTTTTGCGTCACAGATCGTAATAAATGACCACATGACTTTGATCGTTAGGATGTGAGCTTCATCCTTCACTGATTTGATGCAGTACTATGAAAATGAACGATCAATATTCAAGGGTAATGCTTTTCATAATCATGTACTATCACTATTAATGATGGTGCATGTATGATGAACGTACAATATATACTGTATATGGAGGAACGATATATTAATGTGATACGCTTACGTATCTTTGGGAGAAGCTTCAGAAGCATAATTGAATACATAATGAGGACTATATTAGAATTTACGCACACTTACTGCTTAAATTACTTTGGATAAGTTTTGTTTTCATGTCTGATAAAGTGCGGCCTTTCATCAAAATCATTTGGACTATCCGGGACACTATATTACGTCAAAAGTTATGTCACAAATAACTAACCAAAACACATGCATCACGTAATAAATCTAGTTGTCCACTTCGTTTTAGCATCCTCTCAGCAATTGATTTTCTGTTGTCTACATTATCTCATCTTCGCAGTCGAGGATTCACTAGAAAATATTTGGAACAGGTTAACGAAAAGGAGGAAGCCTACGAAATAGAACTTCCCTGAAAGGCTCTAGCAAAGCTATTCCAAATAGTGCAACATGAGCGATTTGATACTCAACTATTACAATGTACGATAGTGTATAGTGAATGATACTGCTCCCTTTTTGTGAAGTAAATTCGACAACAAAAGAGACGGTATTCAACTATAAAGATAGGTGTTATCTGTGACCAATAATCAATGTAAATGCTAGTAGCTATAAACGAGAAATAGAGTTAAGAGAGGACGAATGAAAGTGATACTGTAGCTACTAAATTATTTTTTCTAAGGGAACCTCCATAATTTCATGGAATGGGCTAAAGCCTCCTCGTTCCTCGAAAAATCACTTCTTTGAAGGTCCATAAATGGACTGGAGAATTTTTTTGTAACGTTTGTTCTATTATTCATCTACGTAATTGAAAATGTCTATGCATAGTAAAACTATGAACCTAGATTTCTAGGACCTCCTATGTAAAGATCGTGGTTGAGCGGCAAGAGCCCTTGGCTGGGCGAAGCCCACGGTCATTCATAAGGCCGAAGGTCTTATTTAGTTAGAGGTCTTAGGAGATATGCTCCTAATGGTTGAGCAGCAAAATTAGGAACACATTGCGAAGCCATACGCTGAGCACCTTGCCGTTCCACTACGCTCTTTATTCATTTTTTTACCACTCATATGGGCTTTGCCAAGGCTATATCTGCATTATCTATTACGTAGAGGATTAATAGACAAAACGTATACAAAAATAAATCTTCATGATTTTTGAGGAACGAGGAAAATTAGTCCAAGGGATCTTCAAAGAAGTGAAGGGCATTTCCTAAGACCTTTAAAGAGGAAGTTCTAGAAACCTATGTTTCTTGGGGTATAGGTTGTTGCGAAAGATATTGTGCATATGCTTAGTGCAGGATGGATAAAAAATTTTGCCAAAAAATCTCGCTGACCTCCTAGATGCCATCTACCCAGAGGGCGCGAAGTAGAACTGGAAGAACTAGTAACTACGTTCCTAGGAGAATAGAGAGCAAATAACAAAAAAATAATGGTTCTCTATAACATTTATCTTTAATACGGTATGTATATTGCGCAGGAGAACCTATAATATGCATATAGCGATTTATACTTTGTGCTTCCAAGCAAATATGGCAACCGTTATTATAAGACTGAAGGGCTTATTGAACTAGAGGTTTTAGGAGATACTCTCATAATGGGTCAGGAAAATCACGTGATTTTTTGATTTGAATACTTGCCCAATACAATCTACATGTAATAACTATATGGTTGTCTATAAACATTCGTAATTTAGTGCAGTCTCCAGCAATCATTATAGTAAGATGAGTTCGAACAGTATCAAAAATTCTGTAGTTAGTCCTAGTCGCTGCCAATCGATCAAAAATTGGCAGAGCAATAACCATCACGAAATTTTCAGAGTATTCAATATTGTACAAATACCTAATTTCTCAAAATTTATGCAATATAGTTAATAATATTGCATATATAATTTTTTGTACAAAGTTTGTACAAAAATTAAATCAATAAATTGCATAGAATTTACACTTTATATATTAAATTTGCAAATAATGTGCATTTTCAAGGTATGCAAGTCGATTTTTTCATGCACAAAATTTTGCATATTTTTTGCACAAAAAAAATTTCCTGATGACCGAATAACGTATTCCACAGATTTATCGAATTCTATAAATTTGAACGACCCAAAGTCGTTAAAGTCACATGATTTTGGCAGCCCCTGATGAAATTACAAAACGGAGTGAACTGTATTGTTACTGCGACTCTTTGTTTTCACTAGTGCTCTTATTCATGTTCACGCTCGTATTATTTTCTTTGTTATGCCAGTAAAGGCGAGATAGTGATACTGAGATGGTTTCCAGAGTACTGATCTGCAAACGGCAGTCCATGAAAGATATTCTTCAAACACAGGCAATCTTACAATGTTCTGACCTTAGTGCTCAAAAACAAGTTGTTTATTATAGAATAATAACATGACGTGAAGAGGTGTGACCAGGGCGGTCACACCTGAGTAAAAATGTGGCGCAGTCGTAAACCGGAAAAATATTGGCAGGTGTGATCCTTCTTCTTACCTCAGAAATCATGAAGTTTTTTTTTGTATACATTCTTTATATTATTCACTTACAGTAATAATTTTGTGTACGAATAGTAAAAAATGGAATAAAAAGCGTGGTTGAGCAGCAAGACGTTCAGGTCACACCTGAGGAGAAATGTGGCGCAGCAAAAACCAGAAAAATTTTGGCAGATGTGACCGAAGTGGTCACACTTGAGAAGAAATGTGGCACAGCACACCATTACTTATTTATGACTTTAGCTAAATCGTGGACAACAACCAATACAAATGTTATTGACAGCGATTTGCCCAATTTGGTTGTTAAAATAGGATACGACTAAAAGAAATTAGTGTAGTTGTATCGTATTGATACTGTTATCTCTTGCGATTTTATTGTTGTCGTGATTTTAGAAATCGTCGGAAAAATATCTGACAAGTAAAGTGTAACCCCCTCTAGGCATTATCATCATTAACAAAATACCTGACAAATACTGTATATTGTCATCGCCACCAAAATATAGTATCGTTACCAAAACGCATTGTCTTCATTACTGAAAATGCATCGTTATCGTTACCAAAAAGTGTTATCATGAAAGATGTGTTTTCAATTCCCACCCTCTTGTATACTGTATATTTCTGTTATTGGTGTTGTCCGCTGTTGCAAACAAAAAATTATTACGCAGTATCAATAATTTTTTAGTAACGATATTAGTTATAGTCGTAGTCATCAACTCTTTGAAATGAGTAACATTAGCTACGTGTTATGTGTTATCCTTCCTCGGTACCTGAAAGAAGATACATTCCAAAGAAATACCTTCAGGTACTTCGCACAAACTTGAAGAGTCAGATATTTATTTTGCAAAACAACAGTCACACAAGTTATTCAAAATTCTCTTTAGGGTTGATTTTGTTACCGTACCCAAAATAAACCGTTACCAAAAACAAACGTTATAAATAGCATGCAAGAACGGGTTGCACACATCTATCCCAATGGACTATTGCCGTTTAAGCTTCGTGTTTATTTTCGATTACAACAATACTAACATTCCTACCATTCATGACAGTCGATTATCACCTTAGTAGTAAATGTGTACTACTTGAAGGGCGCTAAAAGCGTAGTATGGTGGATGGATTATCATCTCTAGTGGATTTTCGTAGAAACAAGGTATCCTATTATTTTGATAATGATAGCGTACGTAAATTACAGAACGAAGTAAATTGCAACTTTTGGTAACGAGAATATTTTCGATATGTTTCTACGATTCTTGTTGATAGCCATGGCTATTGCCGGAATGCGGTTTTATTCTCAAATGTCAATAGCTATTTGTCGTCCACTACTAAAGAAAGATAACCTTTCAGCGGGATAGTATGTCTTAATGTTTCTATTTTTCCTATGGGAACTTCTTCCTACGGAATCATTTCCATATTTTCTCCGCTTTCTGCCTTTCACTTCCCCATTTGAAGTAACGAATTCTTTATTAAAAATGTTTATCAAATGCGAAAATACTAACAGCTATAAGAATATCTCTGAGAAAAAGTCACCTAATGAACGCAATGCTGTGTCTCCCCTTTCTAAAACTACCAGACAAGAGCTTTTGTTTTCCTGTGTCAATAGCATCAGAAATTGCATAGTCAATCCCACCCTTAACGTCAAAGCGTCTGCTGATTCTCCTCTCGATGCAAACCAACAATATTCCTCTCCGGATTCTATTCAGAGCTGTAAATTAGTTCGCACACTGCATATCAGGACTTTGTTGCTCACAGGTGCCGCCAAACCATGCAGCATTATCCTTATTAAGCATAACTTGGGAAATGTATACAATACGCTTGTTACTAAGTCCCCAAATATTTCTGAAGACGCTGCCATCAATATAGTGGAAAGACTTAACGATGAAAATGATGTAACTGCTTCGGAAAAGAATTCATTACATAAATATAGGCGAAGTCTACGAAGTAAATTGTGTGAACTCTATGAACATGATGGCGAAAAAATACTCAAGCTTAACAAGCTAGCAGTCCAACATGTCTACAATAACCTAGACAAAGTCAATCTTGATGAGACACTAGTTAAGGAACTGCGGAAAGAGCGTAAACATAGGTTCTCTAGATATGCTGACTGTGATGACTTCTCGTCAGATCATATTAGCTATGAGAAAGAAGGATGTAACCTGTATAACAAACGTAATATAAGGGCGTTTCAATCGGGTTGCCTTGTCATTAGCATCTTGCACACGTGTGGTTTTCAGTACACTCGAGACAAGAATAATGTACGAACCGGTATACTAGAAAGGAATGCGTGTGAGCTGCAGCCAACAATTGAGAAGTACATATACAAGTTCTCACACGAGTCAGAAACAAGGAAGGACAACGTGGATACACTTAGTAAAGAGAAGGACAGAGAACGTTTCCTTAGTAAAAACCCGTCTTTCATAAACTCTATCATATGTAAAACGCTTGGACACGAAAGTCGTGGAGCAAGTGGAGCGGCAACTATTTACACTTATCAAAAGACCATAGACAAACTATTTGTTTTCGAAAAAGGATAATCCTGCGTTTGCATTCCTGTTAGGCCTTTCATTTACTCTCTTTCTCGAAAATTCAGGCGCATATGGCATCGATTACGACCCTTACTCATGAAATATAAACGGATTAATAAGTTGGAAGGCATGACCAAATAACTTTACCAAAACAACCTTCACTTGTCATCATACTATTACCTGTACATACAGCGTATTCAAACCTTCTTTTGAAGAAGGGATACTGGATCACAAAAAATAGGGGGATTTTTGTGTCATCCTAAAAAGGCGAAACTCTTATGGTTGAACGCTATTTCTCTGTGTGCCCATTGAGTAAAACCTAAGGGGATAGGACAGAAACTCAAATAGGTAGGTTGTGCGCACAGCGCTGAGTACGTTTTACTGACCGAGTTTTTCATCATGATCTTAATGGACATTATGGCAATAGATTGATGATTAGTAGTACATCTACCTTTTTTTGGTCATTCATTTCCTGCGAACAATAAATGATAGTGAATGTGAGAACAAATGTGGACATTAGTCCATAGACCTTCAGTCGGAGACTGGGCTTCGGCCCAAAGAAGCGAAGATTTTTTGTATACAACTTGTCCATTATTCATTCACGTAATAGATTTTGTGATAGATAGTTAAAAATGAATGAACAGCGTGGTGAGAGGAAGACTGTCAGGTCACAGTTGTCTTAATCCAAAGTTACGTCTACCTCACGCAATGCAAATTGTGTAATAGTCACGTGCATATTACAATAATGGGACCGTGACATAGGGTCACAGACTCACAGACAGTAGTCTTATTTTATAGTTCCACAGAACTGCACCTGCTTCACGTAACACTCTGAACCTCTTTCGGGAACTCCTTGTTTTTGGCACAGTTTTAACTGCCTACAAGCAATGCCTATTACTGTGGATGATTCGTAAGACAAAACGCATACAAAAAAAATTCTGAGGAACAAGGAGGCTTTGGGAGCCTTTCGAAGAAATAGCCCATTTCATGAAATTAGTCATCGGGATGTATTCTTGGTTACACATTTTTTAGTATGCTCGCATGATACCGCACGTTTAAAACTACGTGACCAACAATCACCCTGATGACAAATTTGTTTACACATATGTACCTTCAGTCGGAGACTGGGCTTCGTCCAAAGAAGTGAAAGTGTGGAACAGATGGAACCGTAGCAAAAGAAATATATCATGTTAGAGAAAAAAGAATCAGAATGTCTTGTATTAGTAAGATTATGAACAGCCTATAAGACGAAGGGCTATAAATAAGTCTTCCATAAGATAGTGTACCTGACGAGTGCTAAGGTGTGGCTGTCCGGTTTTATTGAAGGCATCAAAATCTCTTGGACGGCAGATCATCTCTTAGATGTTTCTTCATCTTCGATGTGTAGAAAAAGCAGAATATGCAAATACCCAACAACGCATAGAAGTTTAGTGAAACTGAGCTACGCTCACTTCGTAGGCTCTGCCTAGTAAAAGAGGTTTATACATTTTTACCAGATGTCTGGGCTTTGTCTACGAAGTGAGGAATTGCGATAAAAAAGGGGGGTATAAATGTTACTTCCAATGAAGGTGTTGCAAACATCACTAACCGAGTCTAATGACAACCAGTTTGTTAGACTTTTACTGCCATATACGTAATATCGTACTGTGCAGGAGCCCCTTACATGTAAGTCATTTTTCAGATTCCATTCTCTTTTGCATGATAAGCAATCTTTCTTTTGTATTACATAATGTTCCTCTTTTCACGCCGTAGCCTAGAATGCTATTGGCAACAATGAACACATAACCGTGTAATCGTATTGGCCTTACAACCACAAGAAATGCAAGGAGAAGGAGGCATAGTACCTCTTCGTTTAATGGCAAAAGCATGCATCCCACAGTACTCATTTTTTGTGGAGCGGGTACAGTATTCTTTTGTCCCCTTAACTAACCAATAACACGGCATAATAGAATATCTTACATGAATTAGCGCATATTTCAGTCGAAGACTGGGCTACGCCCAAAATGCATAAAGTAAAGTCAGGAATTAGTAGACAGATGTGCGTAGACGGATATGTGTAGACAGGTACATGTAGACAGGTGCATGTAGACAGGTATGCGTAGGTGGGTATATACGTAGAAGAGAAAAAATAAGAAATATGTGGTCAAGTATATAATCATGCGAATAGTGTACATAGGAAAGATAATATAATACGAAAGCGGACGAGGGCAGGTTTTCTACGGCAAATACCACAGAGGTGCTTTCATTTTTTTATAACAATAAGTATGCATAACAACACAATGCAGATGTGAAGTTATCATGTATTATGTGGTCATATAAAAGCAAAAAAATTGTTCACAAAACGCCCACTTTCCAACTACTCTTATGTAACACTTGAACATCATTGGAAGAAGACTTCCCTTATATGTAATGACATTACTAGAGTTCCTAGGACGCTATACATTCAATATGAAACGGATTCCATCGTTGGTAATTCTTTTTATACAAGAGTCCAAATAAAAAAAATCACGTGAGCATGACAATTTGTCACGCCGATCACTTTTGCCAAGAAAAATTTTTACGTCACTCTTCTCTGTTGTCCACTAATAATCAATGCTGTCGATACCCAAGGGGTTTATTAGGCACGAGAAACATTCAACGTGACACTCTACACATTTGTTCAGGGTGTCATGTGATAACTGTGACATTACTTATGTTATTCTGCTCCGCAGTAGATAAAACATTGTCTACGTAATCTCCCACGTTATCGCTTCTCCGTAGGAGCTATGTCACTCTCCCCTGTTATCCAATTACATTCCAATATCATTGTCCACTCATATTTCTCCGCAGTCGTTCACGTTATTCCCTGACCGTCTTGCCGCTCAACCACGCTCATCACATAGGATTGGAATATTTTATTGAAACATCTTTGAAGCTGTTTTAAATACACCCTGACTATCCAACAGTTACATAATCCACTGCGATCCTCCAATGACTTTTTTGATCCTTCGTATATTGATCGAATAGCATTCTGCTATGACATGCATACTCGGCTTCACTTTCCTTTCTGTCACCTAACTCTCCCGCAAATTTGAGCGCTTCCTCTTTATTGTCAAATACAGCATGGAACACAACACTATTTTCTTTGCGATAATCCCAATAATGGTAAGCGATATACATAACATTCCCAGATTCGTACTCTTCAATGTCGTGCTGTAGGTGGGCGATGACGTTATCCACTGCAATACGATCATATACGCCATCTGCTTTTAGAGAATCAAAGCATTTTCCTTCGTGACATACATATTGGACCTCTTGATCATTATCTTCGTCCGATAATTCACGTGCATAGCTGATGGCGTCATCTTCTTTAGCAAAGATACTATGCATCTTAACATGAAATTCTTTGCGATAGTCATGGTAAAAGTAGCAGACGTACACTGTTATTTCTCTCATTTTCGCCTAATGAACTTCGTGGAGAGAGCAGTCATTATTCAATTGTTCTTATATGAGTCTCTGAATGACGAGAACTGTGTTACAATTGTATCAATTATCGTGAATTAACATGTCGCATAGTGATAATTTAGAGAAAATAGAGGTCTAAGTCTGTCTCGAGCATTGTCGAACTTTGAAACAAATGAGGTATTATCGGCAAGCATACGGCACTCCTTTAATCACTAGAACAAAGAGGCGCTATATAGTAACGGGTGTAGTAACTGCTGCGGGTAAGTCAGATATCACATGACGTCACCGTCACATGATACTCTACGTATTTGTTCAGAGTGTCACATGAGTAAATGCTACGCCATGAACACATGATACTCTACCTAGGTCCTAAAACCTTCTTATGTAATAAGCGTGGTTGAGCGGCATTAGGAACACATTGCGAAGCAATGCCATGAGCGTCTTGCCGCTCAATCACGCTCTGTATCCATTTTTTACAGTTCATATACATTATCATTACGTAGATGATTAATAGAAAAATGTCTACAAAAAAATTCTCCATGATTTTTCAAGGAACGAGGAAAATTATGGAGGGGCATTTCTTAAAACCTTTGGGTGAAACCCAATCTCCGACTGAATAGGAAGTTCCCTTCGGGGGCAAGACGCTCAGGCTATTTCTTCGAAAGGCTCAGCCAAGCCTCCTCATCCCTCACCTATTCGACTCCATACCTTGCAGAAACACCATGTTTTAAGCAACGCTGACACTGCTTCAAATCACGTGATTAATCTGTTGTTTTATTTGTTGTCATTGGGCGTTAAAGCATGAAGGATGACAGTTAGTCGATCGTGAAATGAAAATTGAAATAATAATAGTATCTACAAAACTTCTGCCTCTTTAACAGAGATTAAATATGTTGACTCCACCATCGTATACAAAACAAGCGCCACCCTCCATTGACTTAGAGGATATATTCTGCATTACCAACGTAAGTAGCGAGGGGTTTCAGGTAATTGTCTTTCCGAATAATGGGGAGATGGCATTCACATTTAAAAAATATGAAAATGATCTCGTTATCTTTAAGATAGGAAATGAGAGAGAATTTTACAAAAGGACTGAAGTATTCCAGTACGATGACAATGTTACTCATATATACTATAATGGTGTAAAAATCTATTTCAATCAATTTGTTATTGCTGACAACGAACATAGGTCTATTATCGTGGCCTTGATAGGGTATCTAACAACATATTATAAATAAGTGGCTCCAGAGCAGCTATCAAGGCATAATAAAAAAGAAAGACAACAATCGTTCGTATACATAGTCTATAATTACTAGGGCATTCATTGTATTTTTTTTTGCAAGCACATTCTGATATCATTGTCCACTCATATTTCTCCGCAGTCGCATACGTGGGCAAAGGCTCATTCTCCTCTGTTGTCCACGTTATTCTGCTCCGCAGTGGTCCACGTTATTTCCCCTGTTGTCCACTTATATTCAACTCCACAGTCACCTACGTTATTCTTCCTGTTGTCCGCTAATATCCTGCCCCGCAGTCGTTCACGTTGTCCCCCTTGTTGTCTACGTTATTTCCCCTGTTGTCCAATTACGTAGTCTAAATAATAAGTTAATACTTGCAACCGAACGTTGTGCACTTGACCACGTAATTCAACTAGAATAACAGAAGCCAGGAATAAGAAAAAAACGTAGGTGTGACTTGTGTCCTTTGGGCAGCCTCCGACTGAGTATTGGTTTTGCTTTTATTTGGTAAAATTAAAGGTTTTCGGATAGTGGATAACAAAAACTGCCATGTCTCTGACCGTTTCGTCTCCCAACCAGAAATATCTTGGTTACCAACTGCTTGAGTTTGCCCGAAAAAACAACTATTATGTAATTAACTAAAATAGCTATGTCGTTGTTAGTTCATATATTACTTCATAGTTACATGGGGAATAAAAATTTTTAAAATGAAACACAGACATTTGTACAATATAATCAAGGAACGAATTTGGGCAAAGCCCAGTTCCACTGAAATGTCCGTTGTAATGAAAACATCTACCGTTATCTATCTCGATAGTTTGTTATTATACTTTTTTTGTCCCTCCTATTTCGACATAACTTTTTTCTACAATTTAGCTTAAGTTCTGATAAAAATTACAAAACAATAGGTGAGCATCATTATTGGAAATTGAAATAATGTAAAAATGGGTTTCGAACAGACTCAACGTATTTTTAAATTTTATTTTAAAACAATATTCACTGTATATTATTATCTGTATTTTATCATACATCTCCGTATTGTCTACTGAACGTCGCCTAATAGAACAAAATCACTAATACATTTTTCTATAACAACACAATGGAGAATTTTGTATGTGAATGTCATAAGCGTCTGCCGTTCAACTACTTAGTAGACAACCGACAATAGTTTTTTTGCTTAATTGGTGTGATTGAGACGTAGACATTCATGGGACAAAAAACTGCAACTTTACGTTACTCAGTTGGAGACTGCCCAAAGGGCACAAAAATACCTAGGTATGCGAACTGGCGAAATTGGTTTATTATATACAAATATATGCCATATACACAAGCTTCATAGCAAGGCACCTTTGCCAAAAAGCTTACCATAACTTAGTTAATACTACACTATAATTGACCGGTATAACAGTAATAAGATTAACCAAATTATGAAATTTTTGGGTAACATCGATACCCGAGGGTCCTATGTAGACGTTGCCCAGCCGAAGGCTCATGTGCTCTTGATGGTAATAATTATAGGAGAAAATCATCCCGTCTGCATCATCATTGACCAGAGAGTCTTGCCGCTCTACCATGCCTCATGCATAACGTATAATTATCGTTCACTTATTATTATGTTTTCTTCTAGCTGTTAATATCCGCAGTCAATGTCCGCAGTTGAATAATAGATGTGGTTAATGTTACGGAATATGTAACAGCATTACATTGCTTCGCAATGCCCTCCTGGCATTTCAGTCGGAGACTGGGCTACGCCCAAAAATCCCTAGGTCATCTAGTATACACACTTTTTGTAGAAGAAAATGTGGACATCTACTGCAGAATTAATTGTTAGTGGAAAACTGGGAATAAAATTCACGATCGAAGTCACGTGTTTGTTCGATTTGGAACACAGATCACTTTTGCCAAGAAAACCTTATATCACAATATTGGAAGGGGCTAGTTCCAACCTGAAATTATATATTCGTTGTCTGCAGCGAAATAAGGGATTAGTAGACCTAGGAACTGACCGTTTTGCTGCACGGCCACGCTTTTTATTTAGGGTAGGACGCGCTCAAAGTGGTGCTTCGCAATGTGTTCCTTATGTAATAGTTTGCTCAATAGAGATACACTGTAGAGAAATATGTGTACATCGTTACAGTGTAATACTACTAATATTGGGGTATTGGATTGATAAAATTTGTAATATAATCCAATCTACAGAATTTTTTTAGGAGGGATAACACGAGCAATATGGACATGATAACGTGGATAAAGAAATTTTGTAACGCTCATCTCTAGCAGCATACTGTATCAATTGTGGAGAAGCATAGATGTTATCAAAATATAACATTTGTTATCAACTCATATATACACCATTGTAGAAAAATATATGTGGACACCATTACCGGAACTACAGTATGTGACTGCATTAACAACTAATATATACACCAATGTATGTGATTGTTAGCGAGCAACTTGTAGTAGCCGACGTACACTGGATACTGCAGAGAACACAGGGACAATAGTTACATAATGCTTTGCAATGCCTGTTCACGTATTTTTCTACAATAGTGTACATATTGGCTTACCCGGATTACAAAACAATCTAGCTATTATTACAAAGCAATAATAATGACTGTTACATAACTATCTATGTTTTTTTCCGCCGTCGATTCCTTACTTTCTCCTCTGCAGTCGATGTCCATTGTTCACGTTATCCCCTGTTATCAGAGCGTCTTTCCTAGATTCCATCCTTTATAATTTTCCTCGTTCCTCGAAAAATCATAAAGATTTTTTTTGCATACATTTGTCTATTAGGCATCTACAATAAAGACCACAGTAATAACTTTGTTTTTATAGGGATTAAAAAATGATTAAATAACGTTGTGGAACGGCAAGGTGCTTAGCTACAAGATAGAACTGGATTGACCCCTTAGGGAAGGAACGTACCCATTATTGGTTATCGATAACAATCCATTCTACGTTATGACTACTCTGGGGAAGAGCATATGTCCTCCAGTAATCTCAAAGAAGTAACTCCTGGAAGAAATAATGCTCAAACTAAATGTCCTTTATCCATAATTACGTGACAGGATCATTGCTTTTCTGAAAGAAATGCCCTCCAGGCCAAAAATAGAACAGCAAAATGTACTTAGTTGTTATAATAAGCTAGTAACAAAAAGCAATTCATGCATCAGGACGGTAACCTATGATATAGATTCGCTACTATGCGTGGTCATGCTATTTAAGTAGAATAATACAAAGGCCAGACAATCCCCGTTATCATTCCTTCTCTGAAAGCTTATCCTCCATACT
>NQWY01024841.1:0-14202 GCA_019425655.1 Rhizophagus prolifer
CTTTACAGAAACCTTCAATTTTTCTAAATATGTTTACAATATTTTTACAATATAACAGACATATCACTTTAGCATTTCTGTTATCTTCGTTCTAACTATATGTTTACAATATGTGGAAAATATTACATGAAAATCTGACAATCATATATAAAAAATATGTTTTGGATTTATATATTATATGACAATTACATATCAAGCATATGTTCAATTTTATATAATATGTCAACTTTATAACAAACATGTATTAAAGGTATAATTAGAATATTAATTTTATATGGCAACCATACACAATTGCTCTTTTTATAACAATTATATGTCTATTATATGTAAATAATATTGCAAAATTATGTAAATTATATAATAATTACATGTCGAATATAATAAAAATGACTAATAGTAATAATATGTCGATAATATAACAAATATAACAGAAAATATAATAGAAGTATTTTTTTTTGGTTTCTCTGATTTAATTCTCCAATCTGAACGTAACTTGATTGGTATTTCTTTCAATTTTTAATTCTCGTAAATCTTCACCTTTACTAGTTATATCTAGAACTAACGCAATTTTTTAGAGTAATATAATAAAAAATAAAAAAATTATTAATATACCTCACCTATACTGGATTATAATAAAATCTGTTTAAGATATAATTTTGGTTAGCTTCGTCATGTTCGGAATTACATGTATTCGTACAATTATGGATAAAATGTACGCAAGGAACGTGATAGACAAAATCAATTGTGAATATCTGAAACCAGCGTGTTTGCCCAGGCTCTTGGATCTTATAAAATGGACAATCTAATATGGAATCGGTAATATTTGTCGCCTCAAACCATTCAAATGCAAAAAATGCATAATAGTGACCATTATTTGCTTTATGTCGGATAATCAATTTGATTCTTGCGTACGTGATACCTTCAGATTCCTCTTCTATTTCCACAACATCTCCAACACGAAGTTTTATTTGAATGGGAGGATTTCTAAGAACTGTATATGCAATTGAACCATAAAATTCCAAGTCTTTATTCAATAATGCAGCCTTTGAACCTAATTGATCTCTGTATACTTTATAAATATCTCGAAAGAATGGATTGTTGGTATCTAACTTCTTTGTTAGACCCGGTATACTTTTTATCTTTTTGGCACTCCATTGGTTGCCAAGTGTTAGATCAATAAAGTTTTCATTGTGACATACTGTATCTAGGAATATAGAAATCTAAAATTAGCAAATAATAATGATTTTCGTCAAAATAACTAAATGCAAGATTTGTACCTTTGTCACTATTTTCATTCTGATCGGCATCCATTATAGACGAACTTTCTGTAGCATATCATCCTGAGAGTATTGTGTGTAAATTTGGGTCTGTAGAAAGATTTTTTAATGCATTAGTCCTTTCAATAAAGTGATGATCCTTACAACCATCAATGAGGTGTCGTAATGCTTGAATTGTATTATATCGTCGGGTGAGATCAAGTTCAATTATTTTACGATTTGTATGTGGTACCATAATTTTGAATGTACGATGTACCATCTCTTTTACACCTACGGCAGTATTAACAAGTGTTGCAAAATTACGAGCATGTTGTGGAAGATGTAAATTTACATGTAAATTGGGTAAATTTGTAAATTTATTCGGAAATAACTAATAGAAAAAAAAATATAATTGTTGATAATAATATTATAATATAATTGATTAATTAATATAATTATATAAACTCATTTTTGATGCATAATATAACATTAAAAATACTTACCTGAATAAGTATTTCACGTTCTTCTTTGAGTGAATCTTGCAATTCTTGATAAATACTTTCTGTCATAATAGTTGAAAAAGCAAGTTTCAATGCTTTAGCTTCAATAGCCCAACACGTTAATAGTTTTGACACAGCCACTGAATTTTGTCTTAATTTTAAATTTTCACGCCAATTATTCAAAGTATCTACTTTTATATGGTGTAAATTTAGAAAACGTCGAAGAATAAAAGGCATTAACATAACAAGTCTCAATACATCAGAAAACATAAAACTTTGACGATGTCGCAATGGATTGGGCATTCTACTCCAATGGGCAGGTTTTTCAATACTTCTCCAATGCTCTATAAAAGCATTCTCACCATTAGTATTAAGTATGTTAAATGTTGCTTCTAGTAAAGTTCGTGCCTTTCCTGCCATAGAGTGATAAGCATCCTGTGGCGTTTGAAGGTGACGATCCCATTGAAAATTGTTGAAGAGCCTTGCTGGCTCTACCAATCCATATTCAGTAGCTAGGTATTCTTTATTTCCTTTTGAAGTCTGGTTTCCAATCTCTATAAGCCGTTCATTTGTTTGCTGGTTAAAACGAGCATTTTTTATAAAGTTATAATTTGGATTAGTATATTGATCATTTGAAACATTACATGTTCGACACCCATGGTTAGCTCCATGCCTTTTTACTCCTGCTAGGTCATTTCCTTGTGGGAGATCAGCAGTAGTGCATCCAATACCACCAACAACCCATACCTGACCATTCAATGTTTCCATTACAAGACCATTTTCTAACAATCTTATATCTTCAAGTATTGGTTTGATAAAATCATTCAAACTTGCTCCAAATGGAACAAATCCTAATAAAAAATGGTTTTTTAATTGTTTTCTAAGAGTTAATAGCATGTTACCTAGTTGCAAATATACTCCCCCTAAAGAATGGTACACATTTCTGTACGTACCAAAGTCATCAATATAAATGTCTAGGAAGATTTTTAAAATTGGTAGATTTTGCTGTGGTTGCTTGAATTTGATAAATTCACAAGGTAATCGATGTCTTTCTGCTATATTACGATATTTCCACCTTCCATCAAAATGGTACATAATCTCATCAACATAAAAATCATACTTCTCAGGTTCTGGCATATCACGTAACCAAACAATTATACGTTGCTCTATATTTGCCAAGTTTACCAATTTTGTTTTTCCTTCAACCAACCACAGCTCTTTACCTTTTCCACGAGTGTGTCGGTTATTAGTAGAGCGGCAGTTATAAAGATCTTTATGTGAAATAAGTGTATCAGTTTTTAGCTTAAGTGTATTGTTATCCATTTCATCAACTACTATACTGCGTACTCGACATATAATTGTTGATGAGTTTTCGTGATATGTTAAAAATTCGCCTGCTCTATAGGATTCTAGATAAACAATAATTTACAATGGTCAGTTATTTATTCTAATTAATCTTTTATATAAAACTCTGTAAAATATTACAAACCTCCATTTTCATTATTTTCAATTGTATCTTCCCCAAATAATAATGAATCTTGCCAGAGTTCACCATGCCAGAATTCTTGTTTTTCATCTGTAACAATTCCAGGTCCGAAGTACATTTTTGGCATAAGCACAGGATTTTTTAGAATACGCTCCAGATATGTTAATGGAGAAATTGTAAATGCACTTTTTGTAGATGGAGATGTAGATGGTGTTTGCTGTGAACAAAGAGGAACATCATGTTTGGATACCCTAACTAAAGGTAATCTATTTCTCCATTTTCGAATTCGACGAATATTGGTAGTGATATCTTCTTTTCGATACTTGGGATGTTTAAGAATCTTGGCAAGATCTTCATACGCAGATGTTGCTATATAAAATTGGTAAGTGATGATTACACACAGCAGAAAGTATTACTTACAAATCATATGTTTTGTGATCCAGATGAAAATCATTGCGGATGTAAAATTTGGAAAGTATGGGCCATATTCACCATCAAAACCTTTGAAATTAGAAGACTCTTCTTCCAATATATTACTATCCACTGGAACTTCTTCCTCCATAACATCAAGTAATGACCTGTACGGATCATCAATATCCTCTATTGAATCTTCCTCTATAATGTAATTATCATCAATATCCATAGAATTGGATTCCTTAAAATAGTTTATAGTAAAGTAATATATTAACTCCTTACTGTATATTTATTATTTACAAATCTTTTACAATGCTCACAGTACAGCAATTTCAGAATTTCACAATATAAATATATATACTAACTTCGTTTATTTTTTCTGGTAATATTCTGTCAGTTAAATCATCATCGATTGACTCTTCAGTTGATTCTTTTTCAGGTATATTACTAGTATCCATATTATCTAAAGAATCAACTGAATTTTCTACATCATTATCTGGTACATTGAAAGGAATAATATTATCTGGAGAATTGACTGAATTTTCTACGTCGTTGTCTGCTGGTACATCTTTGAAAGGAATAATATTTTCCATATCATTTATAAAAGATTCTTCAATTTGCGATTTTTTAGCTTTAACACGTAATTTTGGTATTGTTGCATATGGGCGGCTGGTCTTTGAACGTTTCATTTTTTAAAAAAAATGTGAAAATATTTTTTTTTTAATAAAAAAAGTTCGTTCAAATGTTCAAATAATAAGCTTCCGATAAGCTATTTATAACTATTAATGTCAATTTATAGTATTATCACTATTATGGATTACAATACAAATTAAACAAATTATTACTAGTTTAATTATAGTATAATTGTTTTGATTCAAATTAAACATATAATTACTAGTTTAATTATAGTATGATTGTTTCAATTAATTGGTACCGTAGTACGATAGTAGTAATTGTTATAACATTTCAAATGTACAATATAAATTCAAATTAATTGTTTCGATTATTTGGCAATTGTCGTCATATTTACATAATTATCATAATTATATCATGATTTCAAAAAAATTCTTAAAAATAAATATTTTTTTCGCGTTTGATTCTTCATCTAATTTTTACACTGTATTATTTGGTCGTAATATATAAAAAATTTAATATGAGTAAAAAAAATAAAAAATTTGGTAAGCAACTATTAAACCAAGCAACTGAAAATGCAAATTCTTTTAAATTCATTAATTATTTGTTTTGATGGACTTTTTTATTAAACACAGTATTTAAAGTACCTGATGATTTGCAAGTCAGTGATAAGAAAAATCAAACACGATCTACTACGAAAACATCTACTATAAAGAGAGGTATATAAAATATAATATTAATTGGCCATTTATAATAAGTATTAATATTTTTTTTTTATATTCTATTACAATTCTTCGAATAATTTGAAAGGTATCAATACCATATCTACAAAAAAGACGAAAAAACGTAAGCAAACTGAAGAGACAGTAGATATTGAAGCTGAAAATGATGAATCTGAAGAAAATTCTAATGAACCGCCGTCACCTATTGAGAAAGAGAATTCCATTGAAGATGCACCTATTGAGAAAGAGAATCCCATTGAAGATGCACCTATTGAGAAACCATTATCTGGTACTGAAGAGGAAAATTCCGGAAATGATGATTCAAATTTAGAACCTTCTACGAAAAAGACAAAAACTGTTACTAGTAATATATCAAAAAATGTTGTAATGTACCAGATGACAGTGATGATGACGAAAAATCAGAAGAATCTGGTGTGTTTTATCGATACACATTATTTTTAGTTTGTCCGCACATATTATTATTTGACTATTATTAATCTAACTGAATTAATACTAGACAATGACTCACAACAAATAATCCAAATGCCGGCACAGTTTCAACAAATGAAAAGTGAATTTGAAGTTGCTGTATGGTTAGCAAATCATCCAAGAATAATGGATTTAGCATTAGACATCAAAAGTGCGAAATCAATGCCAGTTACTAATGAAGAAAATCTGAAAGGTTCTCAACGATTGCAAGGTCAAGATTGTCAAATGAAAATTACTCAGGTAATATACTACTAGTATGCAATGAATTATAATAATAACTGAAAATTTTTATTTACTAATGTTTATTTTAAATTTAGCATAAAAAATTTCAGCTACAAGAAGAGTGTAAAGCACTCTTTTTGCGGACCCGAAATAATACACAAGAACTTTATGAAGAGCTGGTTGTTCGTGTTTGTGGTTGTTCAAAGACTGATTATGCAATCGGAGCACTGACTAAAGACTTGGGAAGTTGGTTTAATACATACCGATATAAACTTCATACAAATCTTATCCAATTAGCAAAAGAAATTATTTCATTAAATAAAGGGTACGTATTGATGATATATTAAATATAATGTGCTAACTACTTTTATACTAGTATTAAATTAACCGACTACATTAATTTAAAATAGTACAAATGAACCATATGACGTAGATGACTATGTGACGGATACTGTTTGGCGGCAATTACTCCAGCTACATTTAAAAGCAACAGATCAACAAACATTGAAAAAAGATAGAGTAATCGTCAATAAAATTGGTACTTTCGTCCGACAGGCTGTTAAAGATATAATCGCAGCAATGAAAAATGAAGGAGATACACAATCTGTTATTAAAAAACTCGACAAATATACAATTGATTTAAGAATTCCAACAAAACTTGGGGTAGTCAAATCATTACCAGTCCGAGAACTCTTGGATTGTGATTAACATGCATTGTCCCCGTTAATTTCTTTCAAATTTATTCTAAATATCCTTTACTTCAGTTCGTATAATACTAATTTTCTTTCAGTTTCTCATTTGGGTTGTTCAGTTGATTTTGCTTAATACTTTCCATCACCTATAAAGCAAAAACAATTTTTTTTATCAAAATTTTCCTAGCGAACATCTGTATTGTTGCTGTAGCTGAAAAAATAATATTATATATTTTAACATATCTGAAACATATAAATTTAATATGTATTAACACATTACAATTAATTATACGTTAGTCTGAACATTACATATATTTTGCTTTTATATGAATTTCGGCATATGACAAACATATCTTGAATATATTTTAGATGTACGTCGGTCATACTTTGTTTTTAATATGAATTTCGGCATATAAATAACATATTATCAATATACCTTAATAATATGTTAACTTTATTTATTTTAATGTGTATTTTTGGAATATATCCAACGCATTACAGTTATATGTTAGTCATACATTACTTATATTTTGCTTTTAATATGAATCTCGGCATATGACAAACATATCTCGTATATATTTTAGATGTACGTCGATCATACTTTGTTTTTAATATAAATTTCGGCATATAAATAACATATCATCAATATACCTTAATAATATGTTAACCTTATTTATTTTAATGTGTATTTTTGGAATATATCCAACGCATTACAGTTATATGTTAATCATACGTTACTTATATTTTGTAGTTAATACGAATTTCAGCGTATGACAAACATATCTCGAATGTATTTTAGATATATGTTAGTTATATGTTGTTTTTAGTATGAATTTCGGCATATAAAAAACATATTATCAATATATTTTGCTTGTATGTTGACTATATATTAGCAATATTGCATACATGGTAATATGTTAAATTTATAAATGCTATCTAGCGGTGATATATCAAACATATTTAGCAAAATTGAAGGTTTCTGTAAAGAGGAATTATTCCGACGGAATACTAGTCTGGATTATGTGTTGGATCATGATTCAATTCTTTTTGACAATCCAAAGTTGGATAACTTGATATTATTTTGATGGACCAACACATTACTGAGGTGCTATTAAAAAGGTTGGTTAAATTACCAAGTCACAATGCACTATTTCTTCATCATATAAACATGACACGGCACGATATTCCAAGTTATATTTGTCATTCCAAGTAATAATATTGAAATTTTCCTTTAAATAATCTTTAAGAGTACCAGAATCGGCATACTTCATCACTAGTAAATAGTTATTTGATTGAGAATTTGATTTTCTAATTATGAATATAAAAATAATAATTTTATCAATTACATTTTTGTAAAATCAAATAACATATAACCCTGATAAATATTGTCAAATATTATTATGAAATTGTCATATCGCGTTGAAGCTTAAGCTAGAATATCAATATTATAAATGTAATAAACACATATGTATTTTAAATATAAAGATGATATTATATTGGATATAGTTAATACTTCATGAACGATTTCTTTTGCATCAATCATATTATAAAAGAATTTTAACGCTAAACATTGTTCTGAATTTTTCCATTTTGCAGTTCCAATTTTTTGAATATTACTAAAATGGTAAATATATCCTTTTGTTTTTTCAATTAACATTGATATTTCCTTAAAGCATAATAAAACATCACCAATATAAAGAAACTGAAGATTCGGAAATTTTGCATTTTGATATTTTCAACAATCGTAAGAGTATAATGAAAATATTAAATTCCAATTGTGGATTTATTTTTTTTCTTAAATATATTGATAAATGTCGTACATAATGATACACAAAAGTCACGACAGATCAGTCAAGTTTTCGATCATTCTGACCTATTTGTACAATATGAATAACTTAAGCATAAAAAAGATGAAACTAACCGGAAATAAACAAGCTCTATTGATTTCACGGCGCAGCGACCGGGATTATGACTTTTAAAGATACTCTCTAATACATTAAAACCCTGTCTCGATCCTTTAATGAAATATGTGTATATAAATAAGACGTTCAAACTACAATTCTGTGACATCGGACAGGACTATTAAGCTTCTCATGAGGTGCCTTTTTTTGTTTTAAATTTTGTAATTTCGCACTTGCTGCTTGCATTGCAAGGTCAATAGGTTTAATATCTAACCTGAGATTTGATAGACCTAATTTTAATTTATTTAAAGAAGCTATCTTTATCACCCATTCAAGATCCCATCTCGTAGGACCCCGAAAAATACATATAAAGGTCACATGCAAGTTGCTTAACCATATTAGTAAAATTTCCAAAAGTCATAAAATTTTATTTGTGTAGATTTTAAAAGTCATATACATAGTTTGCGTAGTAGCAATCATCTTTACATATGTCATATTTTAACTTACGTAGATGACGGTAAAAATTTATATAAGTATCAGATATATTACTAATTAGCAGTTTAACGCCTTGGAATTCCGGCAATTTTCTACTAATTAGAAGCGTAACGCCTTGGAATTCCAGCAATTTTCTATTAATTAAAAGCGTAATGACTTGGGATTCCGGCAATTTATAGCTTTGACAATTTTTTTAATATAAATGTCATAAAAAAATGTGTATTTTAATATAAATTATAAGGTCATAAACCAATTTTGCGTATTGACCTTAGGACCTTAGGTAAAAACGCTTATTTTAGGGCAAAATTTTGCCGATCATCTCTGACCTTTTTCGGGATCCTCATCTCATCCTTTCATTTAAGTGATTTAAGTGTATTACATTTTATTTTTTTTTTCTAATATAGAACTTTTCAAATAATAATTTTTATTAAATTAATTGTATAATTCCGGTCACAATTATTTGATTGACACAGAATTTCCTTTTTTAACCCATTGTCAATAATTTTCAGGTAAAGTTTAGAGGAACAAAGATAAATGATCGGCAATAGGGAATGCAGCTATTTGACGGACTTAAAATGACGTCATTTTATTTTAGTAAGCGCAATTATATAAATAGCTTAACTCCGTAAATCATTCATATCTTCAAATAACTTGTGAAACACTTCATTTATGTCGTAACAGGTAGTACATAAATCATAATAAAGTATGTCTTATCGTCTAAATTTAATATTCTTCACTGTTCATTATTCTTTAAAAAAATATGGCAAGCGGTTCCAATAGTAAAAATACTGATATAGACAAGCAGACTCAGTGGTTTAAGGATGGAATTACTGAAGGTTACATTAATTACTATGATTATACCGAATTTAAAAATATTAAAGGTATAGGTTATGGGGCATTTAGTAAAGTATATCAAGCTACCTGGCAGAGTTCAAATACTATTGTCGCATTAAAATTGTTTGAAAATAACGATCTTATCATGAAAGAAATTATTAATGAGGTACATAAAACTATGTTTATATTATCTACTCTAATAATTTACTAATAATAATAATATTTTTATGCATACAGATAAAATTATTACATAGAGTGAATATTCATAATAATATTATTCAATTCTTTGGTATTACCGAAAGAAAAAGTAAGTACTAATACCTAGTGATGCGACAATGAAGACAATGATATAGATTCAAACTATTTACTCATTCTTGAATATGCAGATAGTGGTACTTTAGGAAATTATTTAAAAGATAATTTCAATAAATTGGATTGGAATATGAAATTGCAATTTGCTATCCAAATTGCTGATGCAGTATTATGTATACATCAAAATGATATTATTCATTGTGATCTAGTATGTATTTTATTAACTTTGGATTTACATTTAAATACATATTAATTTTTTTTTTTTTTATAAAATAGCATTCAGATAATATATTAATTCATAAGTATACAATAAAATTAGCAGACTTTGGGCTTTCACGTAGGTTGGCCGAAGTGTCAACACAGAAGGACATTTTTGGAAAAATACCTTATATCGATCCACAACATTTTCAAGAGCAGACAAGTAATGATAATAAAAGTAGTTATCATTATAGACCAAATAAAAAATCTGATGTATATAGCATTGGAGTACTTTTATGGGAGATATCATCTGGGCAAAAGCCATTTAATTCTTATGATAAATTTTATCAAAAACCAAAATTAATAATGGATATTTTAAATGGAAAAAGAGAATCGCCAATTCCCAATACACCAATTAATTACACTAATATTTATACAAGTATATATAACTTTTATTATAGTACTTTACAGTGTTTGTTATTTATTTTATTTCATTAGTATAAGTACTAATTTTAATTTTAATTTTTAGAATGCTGGCATAATAATCCAAATGATAGACCAGATATGATACAAGTATTTTCCAACCTTAAATCAATTAATTTGGGCGAAAATAAAACAAAAGATTTATCAATTGATAAAAACAATCCTATAGGTATCATTGTAAACAATAATGATAATAATCTTTTAAATCCAAATAATGAAAACAATAAAAAGTGGTTTAAAAGAATCAATGTTAGTGTAAATGATGAAAGTATTACCAATCATGAAAATACTAAAGCATTTGAATTATGTAAGGAAGAAGCTGAAAAAGATAACAATAGTGCAATAAATAAATTAGGATATTGCTATCAATATGGAATAGGAACTGAAAAGGATGAAAATAAAGCATTTGAATTATATAATAAAGCAACCAGAAAAGGTGATATCAATGCAATAAATAAGTTAGGATATTGCTACCAACATGGAATAGGAACTGAAAAAAATGATAATAAAGCATTTGAATTATATAAAGAAGCAGCTGAAAAAGGTCAAATCAATGCAATACGAAATCTTGGAGTATGCTATTATTGTGGAATAGGAACTGAAAAGAATGAAATCAAGGCATTTGAATTGTATAATGAAGCAGTTAAAAAAGGTGATATTAATGCAATAAATATACTAGGATGTTGCTACAAATATGGGATAGGAACTGATAAAGATGAAAATAAAGCATTTGAATTATATAAAATAACAGCTGAAAATGGTGTTATTGAATCAATATATCAACTTGGAAAATGCTATTTAAGTGGAATAGGAACTGGAAAGGATGAAAGTAAAGCATTTGAATTATATAAAGAAGCAGCTGAAAAAGGTAGCATTAGTGCAATGAATAAGTTAGGAGGTTGCTATCAATATGGAATAGGAATTGAAAAAGATGAAATTAAAGCATTTGAATTGTATAAAGAAGCAGCTGAAAGAGGTAATGTTAGTGCAATAAACAAATTAGGATATTGCTATCAATATGGAATAGGAACTGGAAAAGATGAAATTAAAGCATTTAAATTATATAAAAAAGCAGTTGAAAAAGGTCAAATTAATGCAATAAATGATCTTGGATACTGCTATCAACATGGAATAGGGATTAAAAAAGATGAAAATAAAGCATTTGAATTATATAAAGAAGCAGCTAAAAAAGGACAAATCAATGCAATACGAAATCTTGGAGTATGCTATTATTGTGGAATAGGGACTAAAAAAAATGAATATAAAGCATTTGAATTGTATAATGAAGCAGTTAAAAAAGGTGATATTAATGCAATAAATATACTAGGATGTTGTTACAAACATGGGATAGGAACTGAAATAAATAAAGATAAAGCATTTGAATTATATAAAGAAGCAGCTGAAAAAGATCAAACTGATTCGATATATCAACTTGGAAAGTGCTATCAATGTGGAATAGGAACTGAAATAAATAAAGATAAAGCATTTGAATTATATAAAGAAGCAGCTGAAAAAGATCAAATAGATTCAATATACCAACTTGGAAAATGCTATCAATATGGAATAGGAACTGAAAAAAATGAGAATAAAGCATTTGAATTATATAAAAAAGCAGTAGAAAAAGGTAATATTAGTGCAATAAATAACCTTGGATATTACTATCAATACGGTATAGGAACTGAAAAGGATGAAAATAAAGCATTTAAATTATATAAAGAGGCAGTTAAAAAGGGTCAAATTGATTTAATATATCAACTTGGAGAGTGCTATCAATATGGAATAGGAACTGTAAAAAATGAAAATAAAGCATTTGAATTATATAATAAAGCTGCTGAAAAAAATGATATTAATGCAGTAAACAAATTAGGATATTGCTATCAATATGGAATAGGAACTGAAATAAATAAATCCAAAGCATTTAGATTACATGAGGAAGCAGCTAAAAAGGGCCAAATTGATTCAATATATCAACTTGGTAAGTACTATTTAAATGGAATAGGGACAGAAAAAAATGAAAATAAGGCACTTGAATTATATAAAGAAGCAGCTGATAAAGGTGATATTAGTGCAATAAATAAGTTAGGATATTGCTATCAATATGGAATAGGAGTTAAGAAAAATGAAAATAAAGCATTTAAATTATATAAAAAAGCTGCTGAAAAAGGTAACATTATTGCAGTATATCATCTTTGTGAATGTTTTTATCATGGTATAGGAACTGAAAAAAATAAAATTAAAGCATTTGAATTATGTAAAGAAGCAGCTAAAAAGGTCATATTTATTCAATAAATAATCTTGGATTTTGTTATCAGTATGGAATAGGAACTGAAAAAGATGAAAATAAAGCATTTGGATTATATAAAAAGGCAGCTGAAAAGGGTCAAATTAATGCAATATATTATTTTGGAGAATGTTACTATTATGGAATAGGAATTGAAAAAAATCAAATTAAAGCACTTGAATTATATAAAGAAGCAGCTGATAAAGGTGATATTAATGCAATAAATAAGTTAGGGTATTTCTATCAAAATGGAATAGGAACTGAAAAAGATGAAAATAAAGCATTTGAACTGTATAAGAAAGCAGCTGAAAAAGGACAAATTAATGCAATACGAAATCTTGAGCATGCTATTACTGTGGAATAGGAACTGCAAAAGATGAAAATAAAGCATTTGAATTATATAAAGAGGCAGCTAAAAAAAATCAAATTGATTCAATATATCAATTTGGAAAATGCTATCAATATGGAATAGGAACTGGAAAAGATGAAAATAAAGCATTTGTATTATATAATGAGGCAGCAGAAAAAGGTGATATTAATGCAATAAATAAGTTAGGATATTGCTATCAATATGGAATAGGAACTGAAAAAAATGAATATAAAGCATTTGAATTATATAAAGAAGCAGCAGAAAAAGGTAACATCAGTGCAATAAACAATCTTGGATATTGCTATCAATATGAAATAGGAATTGAAAAGGATGAAAATAAAGCATTTGAATTATATAGGAAAGCAGCAGAAAAAGGTAACATTGGTGCAATAAATAAATTAGGATATTGTTATCAATATGGAATAGGAACTACAAAAGATGAAAATAAAGCATTTAAATTATATAATGAAGCAGCTGAAAAAGATGATATCAATGCAATAAATATATTAGGATATTGCTATCAACATGGAGTAGGAATTGAAAAAGATGAAATTAAAGCATTTAAATTATTTGAGGAAGCAGCTAAAAGGGGTCAAATTGATTCATTATATCAACTTGGAAAGTGTTATTTAAATGGAATAGGAACTGAAAAGGATGAGAATAAAGCATTTGAATTATATAATGAAGCGGCTGAAAAAGGTGATATTAATGCAATAAATAAGTTAGGGTATTACTATCAATATGGAATAGGAACTGAAAAGGATATAAATAAAGCATTTGAATTATATAATAAAGCAGCTGAAAAAGGTCAAATCAATGCAATAAATGATCTTGGATATTGCTATCAATATGGGATAGGATGTGTAAAAGATGAAAATAAAGCATTTAAATTGTATAATGAAGCTGCTGAAAAA
>NQWY01024843.1:0-18229 GCA_019425655.1 Rhizophagus prolifer
TTTGGATATCTTGGTTCAACAAACTGTAATCCAAAATAATCACCAATCTTTGGATCTATAAATTTTATTTTTAAAAAAAATGTTGTAGATTCTTTTGAACTCTAAATAAAACTAACTAAAAAATATTTTTGGACATACTTTTAAGTGAATCCCAACATGTCTTTTCATCAGAATCAACAGCATGATGATACGCATAATTATTCCAAAAATATTTGCTAGGAAAATTTAATTTATTAAATTTTGATTCCTGATCACGAACATGTGTAATATTATTTGCATAATAAACGCGAGATGGATGAGGAAATGGATCAATATTCGTCAGAAAAAGACATTTATCATTTAAGCATGGAGCCCTAATAAATATTGATAAAAAAAAATTTAAAAATTATATTTAAAATATTTATAAACTATTAATTTACCTGATGATTCTGTCATTATAATAAGGTTTCTCTTCTTCACGAGCGAAAAGTTCAGAACTCGATTTTACAGCTAATGCCGTATATAACTTTTGAGTTGCATCTAACTAAAAATTAAATTATAAAGATATTTGTTTTGTTTACCATATTCATAAAAACGCCTAAAGTCAGGACTTACAATATTATTGTAGACCATATTCCATTGATCTACACCCCATCCATCCTTTTGATCTAAAGGTGTTAATGGATTTGATAACTGATATGGATATTGGTTAGTCCATAAAGAAAAGTACCTATCAGCAAGCTTTAACCTATCTTTAATTAAAGAAATTGAACCAAGTTGATCTAAAAATCTTTGAACTTTTGCACGTGGTACGAAAGAACCATATCCAAGCCATGTGAATCCTGTATGAAGATTTTTATCTGCATTTGCAAACATCCATCTTCTGCTTTCTAAATAAATAACTGGCATTGAATTTGAGTGAATTAAATTTGGATTTTCAAGAAAATTTGTATATAAACTATCCATGTATAAATTTAACCAATCATCATCTTGAAAATAACAATAATCATATTTTGCCATTGAACAAGTTGTATATTTTGAAAGATCATGAAGATTTTCTTCAGAATTAAATACATATAATTCAACATCACTATTATTAAGCTTAAAATCCTAGAAAATGGTAAATGGAATAAACAAGTGTTTTTGACAACTCCAACTTAACAAAATAATTTTAAAAAAGTAAGTTACCTTAGTATAAATTCTAGTTTCATTATTATTATTCCATATAAGAATTTCTTTTATGAATGGATATTTTGAAATATAATTAACTGCTGTTTGCAAACCCTCTATACTTTTCCAATTTAAGAATACTGCTGTTACTGGAATCAACCTATTCTTTTTTAAAGCTGCTTCATCGAATTGTTCTTTTTTATATACACTAAATCGTTCATCAATAGTTTTTTTCAAATCTATTTGCCAGGTCGGCTGTGTGGATTCTTTTTTAATTTCCGCTGAATCGCTGAAATCTGGTAAAGTATCAGATTCAGCTAAAGGTTTTAAAATCATAATCCATATTATTGTACCTATGAATAAAGTAACAAGTATGAATCTAATAGTGCTGCTTCTACGACTAAACATACGGCTAAAATTTGGTGCCGGATTTCGGTAAAGTGCTAAAGGTGATTGGTCTTTGTCTAACATATTAAAAATCAAAAAAATGTTTCGAGAAAAAATAGTTGAGGTAAGAGTGATTTCAGAGTTTACAAAAATGTGAAATGTTACACGAGATAAATTACTTTATGATAAAAAAGGAAAACCTCTTGAGACAGATTAGGTTTTCACGTGATACCGGAATATCAGGTTCATAAACCGGTTAAATTTATAATAATAGATCCAGATCTAATTATAAATAGCGTAACAATAACTTGAAATTTCCGGAAAAAAAGGAGTAATGGGGATAGTGTTTGCCGAATTCGGATTATTTAAATGTCAACTCAAGTAAATGGCAAAATGACATCTTTTCCTTTTCTCCAACCCGATCTAAATAAAGTATTGGGTCAAAAGAGATGTTCTCTCGTCTAAAATTTTGGAAACCTAAGCCACAATTAATTGCTCGTCAAGTATATGTCAATGAACCTTTACCTTCAGCAAAACTTGATAAGCATGGAAACCCAAAACAAAAATATGTTTCAAATAAAGTTTTAACCTCAAAATATAGTATTCTTACTTTTATCCCAAAAAATTTATACGAACAATTTCGGCGTGTTGCGAATTTTTTCTTCTTGTTATTAGTCGTTTTACAATGGTTCCCAGAATTTGCTACGATTGAGCCTGTAGTCGCAGCATTACCCATGTTTATAATTTTGGGTATAACTTCAATTAAAGATGGATTTGAAGATTTTAAGCGTCATGTGACTGACAAATCCGTAAACAATAGGAAAACATGGACATTGGGGAATTGGAATAACGTAAATTATTTTGGCGCGACGACTAATTCCTTCATTAATTTTATTATATCCTTATTTGGCAAAAAAACTCCAGCTGATAGACCGGTGGTAGGAGGAAGTCCAGAATGGAAAGAAACATTATTCAAGGATGTACGTGTCGGAGATTTCATTAAATTACGTAATGATGATTTTATTCCAGCTGGTAGGTTAAAATAATCAAATCACCTTATTCAGTAGTTTTATGATAATTATCATTAATCATACCGTTCTATTAGACATCATCATTCTTTCTACATCGGAACCTAATTCACTTTGTTATGTTGAAACAAAAAATCTCGATGGTGAAACAAATTTAAAAATAAGATCAAGTGTTCCAGAAACTGATCATTTAACGACACCAGAAGATTGTACAAATATTCGATTCTATGTTGACTCGGAACCTCCTACAACAAACTTATTTTCTTATAATGCTACACTGGTTTTTCCTTCTGGATTACCAGACAGGCCGCGTTCTCGTGGCGGACCTATCAAAATTCCAATTAATTTGAATTCTATGTTATTAAGAGGTTGTGTGTTAAAAAATACTGAATGGGTCATTGGTTTGGTAGTTTTTACTGGTAGTGATACCAAGCTTTCATTAAACTCTGGTGCTACACCTTCAAAAAGAAGTCGTATTGAAAAAATGATGAATCCACAAGTGTACGTTATTTACTCGTTTTTATTACGTAATTACTGAATTTCTATTATAGTCGAACTAAGTAAAGTTTTTTTATTTAGTCTTGCGAACTTGGCCATAATGGCATCTATGTGTGTTTTGTGTGCAATTGGTAGCAAAATTTGGGAAACAAATAATTTACAAAGGAGCGCAAAATATATTGAACAAGGGAATAGAGGAATTGGACTAAATGCCTTTTTAGCCTTCTGGTAAAATAATTATTTTATTCCTTGCTTCTCCTTTTTATATTATATTTGTTTCTTATTAACTGTATTGATTTATAGTAATGCCTTAATTGCTTTTCAAAACATCGTTCCTATTTCATTGTACTTGTCAATCGAATTTGTTAAGTCGGTTCAAGTAAGTTTAGTCACATGTTCTAAATATTAATTAATCATTATATATTAACTAAATAAATATATTCTAATATTTTTAGGCATTCTTTATTTTCATGGATGATGAAATGCGTTATGCTGAAACTGATACGCCTTGCGTTCCTAAAAATTGGAATCTATCAGATGATTTAGGAGGCCAAATTGAATATATTTTTTCCGATAAAACTGGCACCTTAACACGAAATGTAATGGATTTTCGTAAATGTTCTATAGGTGGGAAAGTTTATAATGGTGATGTTTTAGAGGATGACATCGAAAGTGATACAATCACTCCGAGCAATGATAATAGTAAATCGTCCCCATCTATAGTATCAAATTCAAAAACTGATTCTCAACCAGGTGTACCTAAATCAGGATCTTCTAGCCATTTACCGACAACGAACTTAAACAAGATATGACTAATCCTACTTATTCAAAAACTATTAATGACTTTTTTACCCTTCTTGCAATTTGCCATACCGTATTGGTCAATCCAAATTCTGGTGAAGATCAACAATATAAAGCTCAGTCACCTGATGAATCTGCTCTTGTACAAGCTGCTAAAGACGTGGGTTATACTTTTCGTTCTCGAGAAGCTGATAACATTGTTATTACTACACCAGACGGTAAAGAAGTTCAGTTTGAGTTATTAAACATTCTTGAATTTACAAGTTCAAGGAAAAGGATGAGTATTATCGTACGATCACCGACGGATGGCCGTATAACCTTATATTGTAAAGGAGCTGATAATGTCATTTTTGAACGATTAAAAAGCGGCCAAGATTATAGGGCAAATATAACTGGCGAGCATTTAGAAGAATTTGCAAAAGAAGGTGGGCAAGACATTTTTTTAACTTTATTAAAAAAAAAATAGGTCTTCGGACGCTTTGCTTAGGTTTTACAAATATTGATCCCGATTTTTACCAAAAATGGAATATCGAGTTTCGGGAAGCATCATCCTCAATTGTAGACCGTGACAAAAGAGTTGAAGTGGTTAACAATCAAATTGAAAAAGATTTAATATTACTCGGTGCTACCGCAATCGAAGATCGCTTGCAAGATGGTGTGCCAGAATGTATTGCAACCCTTAAACGCGCAGGTATTAAGATATGGGTTTTGACAGGTGATAAGATGGAAACTGCAATAAGTATCGGATTTTCGACATGCTTATTAAGTAGAGACATGAACCTCATTATTGTTCGTGGAGGTGCTTATGGAGAATCGGGTAGCGCTTATGAACAAATGCGTAATGCTGTTGAAAAATTCTTTCCCACTGATGAAGATATTCAAAATAATATACGCTCTCAAGTTCCTCCTGCTACATCGGCTAACAATGTTCCTCGATCATCAACTTCACATGCACGTGAAATGAGTTTGGGAAGAAGTCTCTCCATTATTTCAGGTGTATCAAATTCACCAAGACCTGGAGGGCATGCTTTGATTATCGATGGAGTAGCATTAAAGTATGCTCTGGAAGAACCTTGGAGTAGAAACTTATTATTAGATTTGGCCTGTCGATGCAAAGGTGTCATTTGTTGTCGTGTGTCACCATTACAAAAAGCTAAAGTTGTAGAATTAGTTAAAGCGGGGAAGAATGTAATGACTTGTGCTATTGGTGATGGAGCTAATGATGTTAGTATGATTCAAGCCGCACATATTGGTATAGGAGTTGCAGGAGAAGAAGGATTGCAGGCTGTTATGGCATCAGATTATGCTATTGCTCAGTTTCGATATCTTACTCGTCTTTTATTAGTTCATGGCCACTATGCATATGTCCGAAATTCTTCCATGATTCTCAATTTCTTTTATAAAAACATGATAGGGGTGGGAACTTTATTTTGGTTTCAATTCTTTTGTGGATACTCTACAACTATCGTCTTTGAATATACTTATACATTATTTTGGAATTTATTTTTCACATGTGTAGCTGTACTATCAATTGGTGTATTTGATCGGGATGTACCTGATAATGTTGCTACCGATGTGCCTGAATTATATAAGAGAGGTATTAATCGAGAAGCTTATACAATGCAAACATTTTTATACTATATGCTTGAAGGTATTTATCAATCTGTGATATGCTTCTTTGTTTCATATTTTGCTTATCAAAAGGGAAGTGTCAATGATGAGGGGCGTACACCTGATTATCTTGAAATGGGAACGACAATGGCAGTTTCATGTATCACGATGGCAAATTTGTTCACTGGATTCAATGCACAATGTTGGACAATATTTCATTTTATTTCAGTTTATGGGTCGATAGCTTTAATTTTGCTTTACATAGCTGTCTATAGTTTATTCACGGCTGCACCGATTTATGGATTTAATTATGTTGTGTTTGGCGGAGGGGTATTTTGGTTCAGTATAATATTAACTGTAATTATTTCCATGCTTCCAAGATATTCTTGGAGATATTACCAAAGAAACTACAGGCCCACAGATGTTAATATTATTCAAGAAATTATCAAGACCGATCCAAAACATAATTTCGCGAGTGATCCACGTATATATAGAAGTGCAAGCTTAGCTAGACAATCAACAAAAGAATCAATATATTCAAGAAATGAATCAATATCGCCAATATTTGCTGAAGGAGGGGTAGTGACTTATTCTACACGTCCAAGTTTTGCTACGGATCGTACAAATTTAGATGCTCGAACACCTACACCACCTGTTCCTCCTATCCCACCCGAATACGTTAATAATAATTTAGAGGTACCAGATGTTCCTACAAGCATGACGTTTATGCGAACAGGATTAACGGAACCAATGCGAGGATATGCGTTCTCACAAGAAGAAGGTACAGGACGTATAATGGCACCACCTTTAAAACGTCGTAAAACAAATCCTGGCCCTATTGGACGTACGTCCAAGATCGAATATAATGATCTTAGTTTACGTCGTAGAAGTTTGCCAGAAGTAAGAGCTTCTAGGGATTTAATCGATATCCTTGGAGAAGGAGAAAGAATTAGAATGGTACAATTTAGGGAATCAACGGCGACAAATATAACATCAAGAGGGAATAGTGAATATATTAACGAACTTGGTATTCAATCAAGTAGTCGTATGAGCACAAACTCAACCAGTAATAGAACAAGAACAATCAAAAACTTTAGATAATAACGGTAAAACTGAGACAACTTAAATGTAAATAGGGCTTAAAAAAGTTGTATAATTATAATAATTACGTAGTCATTTTTTATAATCATAAATTAATAAAATCTGTTATAGACTAATTTTATGCGATACGATCGGGAAGTAAAAGTAATGACAGTTAGTATTTTTTTATTTTCTTACAGTATTTTTTACGAAAACATTTCATTGGAATTGGACCTTCCTTTCAATATTCCAATAGTTTTTCAATTGTATCTATGTACTCATAATAATTTTTATTTGAATTAAAGTGACGTTGGAATGAATACATTACTGCAAAAATCTAATCTTAAATGTAAAAACAAATTTGGTTTACAATTACGATTTTCTTCGGGACTGCACATTTATTAGTTATCAATCACTGCTACTTTATCACAAGTCACAACCAAAGTAATTTTTATTATTAATTGAATCATATTGTATTTTTGTATCTTCTATAAATCTACTATAAATAGTTATCTGTCATTATTTGTATTTTCCTTCATTCATAAGAAAGTGTACTATTAACTATTTAAATCAGATCAAGATTGATATTGCACAAATACAATTTCAAATGGAACACCTTTTTTGTTCATCATTCAGATAGTAATTACCTTCATATGTGTCTAAATATACTCTTATTGTCTTTTATTTCAATGTTTTTTATAAAGTAATGATAAACAGTTCAAATCGGAACGCTAATACCCTTATATACAGTCATTTGGAGGAAGCAGTGTTACCGCGAAAGTTTATTATTTTTAAATGAGCCTTCTTTTTTTTCTCATTCTTCGAATTTTATGACTTCTATTTCATAATTTGTTTACTGAATTATTTATTATTGTTATCATTTCTTTAACTAACTGATTGCAATCTTATTATTTTTTCTTTGAAATCAATTAAGAAGGGTTATTCAATAATTACCCGTTATATTATATAACTTTACGATGAAAAAATTTCTTTCCTCATATCTATTTAAATCTTTATCATGGCTCGTTTTTTTTATGTTTTTAATTAACGTATCGTCCGCCTCAACTATGTGCAACATCATAGTTCGTGACGTTGCAATGGTTGCATTCGGAAATTATTTATCTTTCACCGTTGGTCTACTGCTAACTTTTTTCTCAAGTCCTAATGAGAATGAGGAAGGGTTTATCGTTAAATTAAAAAGATTCGTAATCCAAACTGCAGTAATTCAATTTATGGCATTATTGGCCCTTATGACCTACATGACGATCAGATTCTTCTCATTAAATGATAAAATCATACCTAGAATTATCAATTTATGTTCTCTCATAATGTATTCTTTATGCGGCGCGATTACTTTAACGCAGGTTATGCCTAATAGAAAGTGGCGGAATATTATACGAGGCTTTTTCTTTGTTCCACTTTACGTTATTCAAATGATTTTTCAAATCTATTTTAAGATCAATTTTCCACCTTCAGGATATATGATTGTATTCCAATGGATTAGTATTCTTTCTATATTGCTTGCAATCCCGTTGTTTTTAATTTGCATCTTTATGTTTATTGTGAGAGGAAAATTTCATGAAGCCAGATTATTATACATATTTATATACCCTTTTATTTTTCAAATTTATTTGCATGTGGGCTATGTGTGTTTCTTTTTATATTGTAATGAGGGATATTTATCTTCAATATTATTGTTCTTCAGTAGTTTTGCTTTGAGTAATGTTCTTCGCAGTGCTTATTACCTAATTTTTCCAGGGAAATCTATTGATTCGGATATCCCATAATGTAAATCTTCCTTATGGTCTATTAAAATATATAATTACATAACGGAAACAACTAATATTCCGGCTTTTAACGTGTAAAATGCGTATATTATTATAAGTTCGGGTTTTTTATGGACCGGTAGTCCGGTACTAGACTAACACTGATTTGATTTGCTATACATTTGAATAAACAAGTAAATCTAATAGTCTGAAGCTGTGCGAATGGTACGAATAGTTATGCTTTTATTACATAAGAGACCCCAAAATAATATGCGTTATATTACACGAGATGCTTTTATTTAGTGTAACAAAAGAAACATGATTTTTTTTGTTAAATGAAAATTTTTCATATTTTTCATAAAAAGTTTAATAAAAAAAGAATCAATTTTAGCGCCTTCAACATCAGCTAAAACCATTTCTTTTACAAGCGAATCAAAATCAACTTTTCGTTTCCAACCAAGATGTTTATGAGCTTTAGTAGGATCACCAAGTAATAAATCAACTTCGGTTGGGCGGAAATATTTTGGATCAACGCGAATTCTAATTTTACCAGTGTCTTGTTCTTTACCAACTATATCTTCACCTTCACCTTCCCATAAAATTGTTTTACCTACTACAGCAAATGCTTTTTCACAATATTCTCTTACTGTATGAGTTTCTCCGGTTGCAAGTACAAAATCGTCGGGTTTGTCTTGTTGAAGCATTAACCACATTCCCTCTAAACAAATATTTATTGTTGAAATTAAAATTTGGACTATATTTTTCTTTAAAATGATTATTAATTTACTCACCAACATAATCTCTAGCATGACCCCAATCACGTTTGGCATCGACATTACCAAGCCACAAACATTCTTGTTTACCCAAAGAAATTTCAGCTACAGCACGTGAAATCTTACGAGTTACGAATGTACGACCACGACGAGGTGATTCATGATTAAATAAAACACCGTTACAAGCAAACATATTGTAAGCTTCACGATAATTAGTTACAATCCAGTATGCGTACAATTTGGCGACTCCATAAGGTGAACGAGGATAGAAAGGAGTGGTTTCTGATTGAGGTGTTTCTAGGACTTTACCATAAAGTTCAGAAGTAGATGCCTAATTAAATTTAAAATGAGATTTTGATAAATATTTGTTTGTTAGGAATATCATATATTTAAAAATATTATTATTACCTGATAGAATCTGACATGCTGGGTTAGACCGACAGTTCGGATGGCATCCAACAAACGCAAAGTACCTAATCCGTCAACATCACCCTGATTTGGACATACTGTTATTTTTAAAATAATATTCGTTAATTTATATCTTTTTTACTTACGGTATATTCGGCCATATCAAATGAAACCTTTACATGAGATTGAGCACCCAAATTATAAATTTCAGTTGGAAGAACTTGAGAAACTATGTGGACAAGATTAGTTGAATCAGTCAAGTCACCATAATGAAGAACCATATTAGGACCTATGTTAAAAAAAAAGAATCATTTTTTTTAGCATCATTAATTGTCACGTGATTTGTAACGAGTTTATCCAGTGGCAGATCGAATAATTAAAAAAAAAAAAAAATTTGAATCCCGAATTGCGCACATTTAAAAATAATCACTCACGTTCATGTTGGTCCTTATATAAATGCTCTATCCTTCCTGTGTTGAACGACGACGATCGACGAATGATACCGTGAACAGAATATCCTTTTTCCAAAAGAAATTCGGTTAAATAGGAACCATCTTGACCAGTAATACCTAATAGTAAAAAAGGAAATTTATTTTACATGTCAAAATGCGTTGATACATTATTTCATTCAAGTATTTCAAATACGATATATTAAATTAATATCAAGAACAAATAAACATTACCAGTTATCAAAGCAACTTTTCTCTTTCTATATTCTTCAGGAGAAAGAGAGAGGACTTCAAGAACTTTTTTTGACACAACGGTAGACATTATTAATAAATAAAATAATACTTGAAAAATTTTTTGTTCAGGAACAAAAATTTTAGTGGAAAGAAGTTTAATCAAACTCAATCTTCCGAAATTTATGTCAAAATTTTTCTCTTTGTTGATAACAAACAATTGTCTTACCTTGCATACTTTACACGACATCGATCCTTTTTAATATTCGGCTATAATTAGTGTAAAAAAAAAATTTAATGTCAAAAATAGAAATATGGATTTCAAATTATGCAAGCATATTTTGGCCCCTTCACGTAATATAAAATTATCACTTAATTATAAAGGACAAAAAAATCCGGATAAATTTGAATGTTCATTCTTTGAAAATGTAGTTTTCATATTTGATTTTGTTTTGAAGGTGAGCTTCTACTCACCGATAATATTCATTAGCATAATAAATATCATGACTTTTTGCCAACTAAGGAACACGAAGTTAATGAATAATTTTGTTTTTAAATAATCGTGCATGCTTTGAAGTCACTATGCTAGATAACTGCTAGATAGGTGTCTAATTTCCTTAAAAATTATCTTCTTTTGGGTTATTTATTTGTATTAATGCAACATGTGTTTTATAGATAGTAGAATGCAATAATTTTGTTAATTACCAATCGAAATTCCAACAAAAAAAGACGCATAAATGTTTGTTACATTTGGTATAAATTTTCAATGACGTGAATGAATTAATTTTTCAATTAATTCTTTTAAATCTAGCCTCAAGAGAAATAATTAATTATACCATAAACTAACAACATAACATCAGTCGTTTGTACTATTACAAACTTCGTTCTTTATATTTTATTATTTATGGAAAGAAAATAATGATAAAAATAATAAATATTCAAACTCGTATGTGAGGTCCAGCCAATATCTTTAATCTATATATGCACTTAATCTCGAACAAATTAAAAAAGAATAAACCTTACAATTTGGAAGAATCTTCTATTTCGTTTTGACATTTTGACTTAACCAATTCAAACCTTCAAATAAACCCTCTCCAGTGGTGGCACAAGAAGGATGAACATACCAAGATCGTTCTTTCATACGATGTAACCCAAGTTTTTCCGTTACCTCAGCGGGAGACATTGCTATTACAGTTTAAATTCGTTGTGAACTATAGGACAAAAGTTTAAAAAGTGAAATTAAAAGTGAGCGACATACCTCCTTGTAAATCTTGTTTATTAGCAAACACCAATAATAAACAGTCACGCATTTCACGATCCGAAATAATTTTATGTAATTCTTGACGTGCTTCATCTATTCGATCACGATCCTGAGAATCCACCACAAATACTAGTCCCTGAGTGCCAGTATAATAATGGCGCCACAATGGACGAATCTTGTCTTGACCACCAACGTCCTATATAAAAATTAAAATTAATTAACAACCCCATAAGCATTAAATATTTTATAATTAATAATAATGTACCAACCCAAACGTTGAATTTGACATTCTTGTATGTCACAGTTTCTACGTTGAAACCTACGGTAGGAATTGTCGTCACGGATTGATTAAGTTTTAATTTATAAAGAATTGCTATTACGATCTTTTCAAAACTAATTCCCTAACTTTGACGATTCGGCAAGGAATCATTTATAAATTTTATTAGGAATTGATAATGAATTCATTGAACATAAAGAGAAAAAAACTTCGAAAGTGTCTTAGCAGTTATTATTTAAGTAATAAAAAGGATACTTGTTTTGCCAGCAGCATCTAAACCAAGCATCAAAATGCGCATTTCTTTATTACCAAAGATCCTAGCCAAGGCTTTTGAAACTGACCCGCCCATTATGCGTATATCGTAAGGAATTTGGTTGGATTAGTCTGAAACGGTTGTAGTCTATGTTTTCCGCGAAGAAATAAGTCGGAGAAGAGAAAGAATGTAAAAGATGGTATGTAGGGTGAATATAACGCGGAGTTTTTTCTATCGTCAATTAGTAACTGGTGGTGGTGGTGTATAAGAAAGACCACAAATATAATAGAGCACCAGAGAGAAAGGGGTTTAAAGTTTTTTTTTTTAACATTTAGTAATACTTTATTTTATGAAAAATACAGTGTATTATTTAAAAGGTTTATTAGAACGAAATATTCAACATCGTACCAAGATTACACAGAATTTTAATTGGTAGTGTTAAAAACAAGTCATAATGCACAAGTTTTATGCACAAAGTAAATTTAGCGTAGTAATCTTGCAATTATTTTTTTTTGTTTCAAAAACTTTTTTGCAACTGACACGAATTTTGATCTTTGAACAAGCGGAAAAGTGAAAAAAAAATTGCTTACGTCATTGCATTAAATGTCTTTTAACAATTAGAATTATAATATTTGGTTCATTTATAATATATTATACAATGGATTCTACAAGTTATAATGACACAGACCTTAATTCACAAGACCTTTCAGAAACAAGCCATTTACTTAATGATGATAATGACAATGTTCAAACATCATGGTTAGAAAGACTTCGTAAACCTCATTTATTATGGATGATACCGTTTAGTATAACTTTATCTATAATCATGACTTCAATCGAAGCTCCTATAATACAATTTATTTCGGAGTTGGCATGTAAAGAGTTTCAAGAACAAAAAGATTTATCGAATGATGATGATTGTAATTTACGTGAAATTCGGATATTAGCATCAAATTATGTGATGTGGTATGCAACTTTATCACATATCGCAGGTTAGTTAAAATATTATTTAAGATCTTTTTTACTTTATTCGTGACTTTATCAATTGGATATCTTTCTACGTTATCAGATTACTTTGGACGTAAATTTATATTTCGATTATCAACATTAGGTATAATAGTGGGTATAGTAAATATAATAATAGTTGCACATTATTGGAGGATAGTAGGAATTAAGATGTTATATGTTGGATCGATTATTCAAGGATTACTTGGAGGAGTAATTGCTATAAATACGGCATGTCATGCTTATATAAGTGATTGTACTAGTAGTGAGAATAGAAGTGTTGCTTTTGGTTTGATGCATGCTTCTGCATTTTGTGGTATGGCTATTGGTCCTACTTTTGGTGGTTTAATTGTAAAGGTAAGAATGTTTCATTTCGCTATCTAAAAATAAAGGCAACAGGAACAATTCTTTCGGTGTTTTATATAGCACTTGTTGCTCTTATTATATTTTTATTTGTAGTTTCATTTATTATACCAGAATCAGTCTCTTCTAGTATACGCGAACTAAATTATTCAACATCTCCACCTACTTCTTTGAGACATATTTTTTCACCATTAACTATTCTTACTCAATCCCCTCATGGAGAGGAAGAAATACTTTATATATTTTAGCTATAATTTATTTTATTTACAGAATTTCACAAGCTGGTAAGTTAAAAAAAACAATTATTTTTATTTTACAAAAAATTTCTCTTTTTACTAACATATTTTATTTTTCATTCAGCTCAAAATGAAATCATAAATTTATATACAAAATATAAATTTGGTTGGACATCGTTAGAAAATGGTTATTTTTTGTCATTACAAGCATTTACGCGTTTTATAGCATTAATTGCTTTATTACCATTATTACGTTTAATTCGTTCACGTTATCAATCATCATACGCTCGTTCTTTAGATTTATGGACAATGCGAGGTGGCCTCATAATGGAAATAATTGGTTTCACTTTATTTGCTATAGCTGCAAAACCCTTTTGGTTTTATTTTGCTTGTGTAATTAATAGTTTGGCAACTATAACTTCTCCCGCTATGAGAAGTTTATTTACTACTTATGTCTTGCCAACACAAGCTGGTCAAATTTTAGGCGCTATTAGTGTAATAGAAAGTGTAGGGAGTATTTTAAGTCCTTTATGGATGAATAAATTGTACAATCAGGGAGTTAATAACGGAATGGAAGAAATTGTATTTTGGGCTAATGCCGGCATTTTTATAGTATCTCTTACCTTAGGTTCTTTAATTTTATAAATAAGTTTAAAAAAAATATATATATATTTAAAAATAATATCGAAAATTACAAACCAAAAGTCAAAAAAATTGAAACATTAATTCAAGATGATAATTTATTTCCAAAAAGTTACGATTAGAGTTGTTATTACTACAATTTAGCAGAAAGAGCTGCAACTCCAGGTAATTCTTTACCTTCAAGCAATTCGAGAGATGCTCCACCACCAGTTGATACATGTGAAATTTTATCTTCAGCGCCCCATTTAGCAACAGCAGTTGCAGTATCACCACCTCCTACGATAGTTATAACTCCATTTTGTGTAGCTTCAGTAACAGCATCTAAAGCTGATTTTGTACCTACTGCAAATTTATCAAATTCGAATACCCCTGTTGGTCCATTCCATAGTATAGTCTTAGCTTCAAGGATTGTTTGTTTGAAAAGTTCATTTGTTTTTTTTCCTGAATCAAGCCCAAGCCATCCATCTGGAATTCCTGTTTCGTCTGTAGCATATCCAGTCTAATAAAATATAAATTTTTTATAAATTATTTAATTCTAATAAAATAAACTATAATACATACATTGGCATCTTTATCAAATTTGTCTCCCGTTACATAATCTACTGGGAAAACTAATCTAACTCCTTTTTTATCAGCTTTTTCAACTAAATCAGCTACTGTTTTGGAACCTTCTTCATCAAATAAAGAATTTCCGATCTAAGAAAGAAAGGATTAGAAATTTATTAACTATTCCGTCTTCTTATATACATAGACTTATTTTTTGATTCTAACCTTAACGCCATTAAGAGTTTTCTTAAATGTAAAAGCCATTCCACCTATTAAAAAAAAAAAAAACTTGATATATAAGAATTTATTTCTAACTTGAAAAATCATTAAGCTCAGGATAAATTACCTGTAATAATCATATAATCAACTTTATCGAGAAGGTTGTTAATCAATTTAATTTTATCGGAAACTTTGGCTCTAAAAATTATACAGAAAATATACATCACTTCTAAGAAATAAGTTACAAAAAAAATTTACTCTTACCCTCCGAGAATAGCCAAGAAAGGTCTCTCTGGGTTTTCCAAAGCTTTGCCAAAGAAATCTAGTTCCTTTTTTAATAAGAAACCAGCAGCACGAACTGGAAGGTTTACCCCAACCATAGAACTATGTGGTCTATGTGCCGTTCCAAATGCATCATTAACATAGATATCTCCAAGTTTTGAAAGAGATTCTCTAAACTTATCTATATCCTCAGATTTGGCTTTGATCTAATTATATAAAAGAGTTTTAAGTAAAAAGATAATACAATTGATTATGATTGTCGTAAAGTACCTTATTTCCTTCTTCATCTTTTCCAGAACCTTCTTCTTCAATATGGAACCGAAGATTTTCAAGTAAGATGATTTGGCCTAACATAACAAAGTTTTATGTGTCAGAAATTGTATTTGTAATAACAAATATGATGAATTTACCTTTAGTTGCATTTTTCGCAGCAACTTCGACTTCAGGGCCTACACAATTATTCAAGAATACAACTTTTTTTTCAAGTAAACGACTGACTTCCTCAGCAACAGGTCTCAATGTATATTTAGGATTTGGTTTCCCGTCTGGACGGCCCAAATGGGACATTAAAATAACGGACTTTGCACCTATTTTGAAAAATATTAATTCTTATGAGAAAGGTATTGCTATAATTTAAAAGTAAAAACATTCATTACCCTTATCCAAAGCATATTTAATAGTTGGTAAGGCTGCAACTATACGTTGGTTGTTAGTTATTTTTCCGTCTTGTAAAGGAACATTAAAGTCAACACTATGGGAAATAAGAAATTAACAACAATGGAGAATTACGATATTTGTTAATAAATGATAAAATTCATATCTACCGGATCAAAACGTTTTTATCTTTGACATCAACGTCTTGAATTGAAATTTTATTGCTAATAGACATTTTCGTAAATGAAAGTTCCTTAAAATAAATTATCCCATCTTGCATTATTTAAATTTATTTCACGCATTAATCCTAATTAGGAATCAATAGATCTTTGTAGGACAAGATTAAATAATTTGCCAACTCTAAAATAAACTATTTAAGATCTGGTATGAAAACTTTCATTATTATATCATTAAAAAATTCATCAATTCTATTTAAAGTATGTAACCCGTCGTTATTGGTAAATTATTCTAACTATAATTATCCGATTATCATGGTGGTATGATTCTTCAAATGAAATCATACCATAACTTTCAATTGGGGCCACAAGTTTGTTTCGGAAGAATTCCGCTGTTTATATCGTTTTGTTTTTTTTCAGGGAATTATTTTTAGCTACTTTCATAATATGATAATAAATACTTGTTATCTCATTGTGTATGACGTATACACCGATGGATTTTGTATAATTTATACTTTTTTATAATTGACAAAAATCCATCGGTGTATACTAACATAATGCCGATTGGATAAACCAAAAATTATTACATTTTAAAATTTATATTAAATAGGTTTATAAGAAACCTTCTGGTAAAGTTTCCAAAACTTCTGTGCTAAATCAAATTTTACAATGACTTTATTGCTAATGCTTATAATGATAACATTTATAGAGAAGGGCAATGAAACTTGACATATTGCCAGAAGTTATCATTACTTTATTTATGACTCGTATTAAAAATGATGATAAAATAATTATAAAAATGCGCCAATTATTTAGTAGTCTACTTCTAAATAATTTCTTATTTCACTTTTCTTACAATGGTTACTATAGTATCCAAAGATTAGTATATTATATTATATAATACGCCAAATCCTTCACTTAAATTCCTTGAATAAAAATTCCAAGACATCTCTTTGCAAAGGAGATATATAATTCAAATCTTCTTCATCAAAAACAACACGTAAATTAATCGTTCCTTTGTCTTTATCATAATTTTGTATATCATCTTCCTCTTCATCAGTATTTTGTTTATTAAGCCATTCTCCAATAGTCTCAACAGACTGTTCTCTTTTTTGATGAACTTGATATTTAACCTCGTTTCTTTCGTTTATTCCAGAATCATATGAATCATGATTAACTTTCGGCAGAATATCACATTTTTTAATTTGATATGGTTCAGATAATCGAACAATTATTTCTTTACCGTTTTCACTTTCATATTGAGTTAAGATATTTGGCATCTCATCATTCATCCTTTACGTTACGAGTTAATTTAAAATCACATGCTTACAAATTTGCCAGTATACTCTAATGCACGATCAAATCTCAAGAAATATTTTTGTGGTATTTCTGTTAACTTGATATAATTCATGTTCTCTTGAAATAAAGTTAACAATTTTAATTTAGTTTCTCCATTTTCTATACGATCAATTGCTCCTGCTCTTTTAGCTTCAGGTATAGTAGCAAAATTCCTTTGATTATATTGGTAAGGATGTGACCGGTTAACAAATTTCTTGATTGGTCGTTTCATTTTTTACATTATATACCAATAAGATAATAAAAAGTAAAAATTTCTTAAAAAAATTCAAAAATGCAACAATTATACGGAATAATTTTTGGACATAAGGGAGACTTTACATTCATTAATTATAATATGAACTGATCGTCGGAAATTTGCTAGTCCGATGTAAGTGCTGATATAATACAAAATGGGTACAGTCATTGCACTTGATTAAAAATTAGATTAGAAATAAGGATGACACTCATTCACTCTGTCATAATATAATTATTGAAATTTTGATATTTCAAATATGTCTTGATGAATGACTCGGCAAGACTTGGTTTAGATCATTGGTGAAATTTTTGTAAATCTGTCAAGTACGTGTTATGTGTGTAACCTGATCGTGATAATGTCGTTAGGGTTCGGTAGATCATAATTCTTTGTTGGCGTATTTATTCCACGTGATTCAGTAAATATAGTGATTAGTGATTCAGTAAATATAGATAAATCAAACTGAAAAACATCAAATCTCAGTTATTTTGCTACAATGCATCCAAATTTAGCGTATCATAAACACCCAAGTAAGTTTATCAA
>NQWY01024844.1:0-34615 GCA_019425655.1 Rhizophagus prolifer
CTCCCTGGTTAAACTGGAACAGGATGTTGTGCTTGTCGCTGCTAAAGGTTTCCGAAGGGCTGTCAAAAACCCCGCGGATCTGAGTTCCTGCAGTAAAATAGCCTGTATTGACAGAAAAGCCATCACACAGCTGGTAAGCCATTTCTTTCAGAAACAGGGTGGTGGCGTGTTCCATAGCAGCGGCAGATACGTCTGCTCCGCCTCTGTTGACTGCGGTTTCGCAGATCTGTTTAACATTCAGCGATCGCTCGCTTACAGTGCGTGCGATATAATCATTGGGATTGTCCTTTGTAAGGAGGTTCTCATAGAGATAGGCTTTGATCTTGTGTAATACTGCCATAATTCATCTGGTGTTTAAGTGTTATTTGTTCATCATCTCACCAAGCCTCTGCGCACTCCAATTATGATTACGTTTATTTTGACGGCGTGCGTTTCAGGATGGCCTGGATAGGATTTGGGTTTTAAATTTGTGTTGTAAGTGTTTTTCATTATTTCACCAAGCCTCTGCGCTCCCCAATAATGATTACTTTATTTTGACGGAGAGCGCTTCGGAATGGCTTGGATAATTATGAAATTTGTGTTTTATAAGACTGGTGTTGCAAAGCACATCTAGCAAGAAGGAGGTGCTCTGCCCTGGAGGTAAGAACTTGCGCGATCCGGAAAAGATATACCTTGGTAGCGGAAGATAGGAGAGGTAGCGCATACAAACAATAGCATGAAATAAGCTTTTTCTGCCATGCCGGCTGCCCGCCAATGAAAATCTACGTTGCAGGCTAATAATGATCTGCCTGATGAGGCTGAAAATGAAGTATCATTATCATAAGGACTGCTGTTGATCTTTATTTCCTGGCGATCAGAAGCATTATCTGCTGTTTTACCCTTATCTTCGGATGATCCGGCACGCTCTGTCCGGCTTTTAACTATTTTTTTCTTGTTATAAGACTTTTCACATGGTATGATTTCGTTTTCAATACTACATTTCTCATCTGCTATATTATTACCATCGGATTGCTTTTCATTTTGTATAGACATGACAGCACCCTCACTGATGGTAATATATTCCATCCCTGTAATAACTGTCTGTGCATATAATGTTTGTGCAGAATATAGAAAGAATAACAATAGGAGGCTTTTCCAAAAAGATTTTGGAAAACCGGAGCTGCTCGATATTGTTTTTGGATATGTCATTTGTATAACAAAAACATCAACAAAAGAGAAGGGAAGTAGGTAACCGGGCTATAATAATTTAGATTAAGAAAAGCATAATAGCCCGATGTGTACTCTACTGAGTAAGCTCAGTAAGATCACTTGTGTCTGTGTTTGTGCTGCAAAGAGAATAATAAATGCCATATAGCCAAAAAAACACTCTACCTTTTATGTACCTGATGTGAATTTTTGCGATATATGAAAGTGATAACCGATTATATATTTTATAATCCTAAAGAAAAATGTTATGTTTGATGAAGCCCAAAAACTCTTTGTAGATAATGATTTGAGCTATGTAGGTATGTAAAGGGTATATATGTATTGATTGTTTTATATTATGATTGCAATAGGAAAATGGTAAATTATATACTCAACTAAATATCTAATCATTATGACAAAAAAAATTATCTCTGCCTTGTTTCTTACTATTGGTGCTTTTTTTTACCAGGTTGATGCACAGGTAAGTAATCTGGGAATTGAAGTACACCCCGACAATGTGTCCAATACGGGAACAGTGACCGGCATCTATGCAAATAGCTTCTTTATGTGGACACCGGCATTGGGATTGAAAAACATTGGAGATATTACCAACGGGATTCCTGCTTCCGGTACAGGAAGTATTTCCTCGGACGGAAGTAAGATTGCTATGTCTATAACCAACCCTGCCACCAATATCAACGAAATGACCCTGTATAATGTAGCAACGCAAACACATACCTATCTGGGGGATTTGGGTGTGAATTCAGGAGGATCAAGTACAACGGTTTATGGCATATCATCTGACGGAAAGACGGTAGTAGGGTTGGGTTGGATTTCTGGAGGTACAGCGCATCCCGTAAAGTGGAGTGCCGAAACTGGTATTATAGATATGGGCAGTACTGTAGCAGGTAATAGTGCAAGAGCCAACGCAGTGAACGCTGATGGAACTGTAGTTGGCGGATGGCAGGATACTGATATGGGAAGAACCTTTGCTATTTGGAAAAACAATACCCAGACTGTTGTTACGGAAGAAACAGAATACGGTACCTTACCTTTGAATGAGGTTTCAGACGTTTCAGATAACGGAGTTTGGGCAGTAGGAAGCAGTTTGCTGGGGTATGCTACCATCTGGAGCGAAGATACTGGAGTAATAAAAATCAATCATCCTGACGTGAGCCTGGACACAGGTTTTTCTGGAGCAGCAACTTCTGTAAATGCCGATGGAAGCATGGTAGTGGGATATTTCCGTAATCTTTTTGATGGTACCGGTACGGCACCAGATAAAGGAGAGGGCTTCATCTGGACTCCGACGACTGGAAGGGTAGAGCTGACTGCCTATGCAAAAAGCCTTGGAATTGATACCCAAGATGTGACTTTTAATCTGCCAACAGGAATTTCTCCCAATGGAAAATATATTACAGGATGGGGGAAGAAAAACGGATCTCCAATAGGTTTTCGTCTGGAGCTGCCAGATCCTGTGATGGCTGTTAACGATATTGATAAGAAAATGATTGCCGTCTATCCCAATCCAGTAAAAGATGTACTGAATATTGGCGGAGCATCTATTATTACCAATGTAGAAATTTATGATATCTCGGGTCAGAAAGTTCTGGATGTCAAAGATATGAAAAGCAGTCAGCTTAATATCAACAAGCTTCAGAAAGGTACTTATTTGCTTAAAGGTCTATTTGATGGGCAAAAACACACCTTAAAAATTATTAAAGAATAAAAAGAGGCTCCATTTCAATGGAGCTTTTTTTTACAGTTTATCTATCCAGATATAGATATCTTCATCAGAAGGAATATTCAGTCTTTTTCTAAGACGGTTCTTCCGGTTTTGAACAGATTTAATCGCTGTAAATGTATAGGTGGCAATTTCCTTTGTAGAAAAATTTAATTTCAAATAGGCACAAAAAGTTAATTCTGAATTGAGAATGTCTGGATATGTCTGTTGAAGCTTATTGCAAAAATCTGGATAAACTTCTTTGAAACGCCCCAAAAAGGCAGAATCGTTATTTTTGGCGAGAGCTACTACCTCGTCAAAAGAATTGTTCACCTTAAATTGCAATTTTTCAAGCTCTTTGGTTTTTTCTTCAATAATGCTTTTCTTTTCTTTTTGGGATTTCTTCTCCTTATTATAGTTTCTAAAAATATACAGCGATAATAGCGATATAAAAATCAGCAATACAATGATGCCAACAATAATCTTATACAGACGTTTTTGTTGTAATGCATTTTTTTCTTGTAAATCTTCTTTAATATTTATATTGGCTATCGCAGCACTTTGTTTATTAATAGCATTAAGACTGTCGGATAAGCGGGCGTACTTTTTAGCATAAAGCAGTGCGTTTTCCTTATCTCCGGATCTATCATACATCTCAGTAAGTGTCTGATAGATCGACTTTAAATCTATAGGGTTTCCTAATTTAATAGATATTGCTTCTGCCTTTTTATAATAGTAAAAAGCACTGTCCCAATTATTCTTTTCACGGTATATTTGTGCTGCAGTCTGGAAAACAGGAGATTTTGCTTCTTCACTTAGTTGCTTGGAGTTAATTACTTTACGCGAATAATACATCGCTGAATCCAATTTTTTTGCATTAAAGAAACTAGTGCTAATATTAATATAAGCAGCATTCAATAAGTTTGTTCTTTCCGACGTATTTTTTATTTGCTTATATTGAGATGCTGATTTTTTTAGATAAAATAAAACAGAGTCCTGCGGCATTTTTATTTCAAAATATAGTGCAGATTTGATATCAAGACCCATGCCCAAAAGCTTAAATTTAGTTTCAGAATCATTTATCATATTTGCTTGTTTGATTGATTCATCAATCGCAACACGTGCATCATCATACAGACCTAAGTTAGTGAAAGCAAAAGACTTGCTTTGAAGTGACTTCAAAATAAGGGAGAGCTTTTTTATATTGTGCCTTCATCATATACCAATTGCTTATTTGTATTAAGCATCGGTACATCCCTTCTTCGAAATGAATCTTTTCTGATTCTTTATATAAATTACTGAGAAAACTTATATTTTTTTCCAGACTCCAATCATTTGGTTTTTCATTAGTTGTAATGAGAGAGTCTATTTGTTTTGGTGTATAATGGTTCTGGGCCAACAAAAATGGATAAAAGAATAAGGTACAAAATAATATAATACAATGTCGAATCAGCATAATATTATTTAAAGATACTTTGTTTTTCAAATCATTTGTTATTAAGTATTCGATGCAAAAATAGAATATATTTAAATATTAATTTAATATTACGATAAATATCTACAAGCTTTTAAATTATTAATAAATATTTTACTGTTTATAATGATTATGTTAAGAGCAATTATAAAATCATACTCAGCTGGATCCTTTTTCTTGCTTCGTCTATTTCTGTAACCTTAACCTGGACGTGCTGATGCAGCTTTACTACTTCATTTACATCGGATACAAAGCCATCTTTCAATTGAGAAATATGAACCAAGCCACTTTCCTTGATTCCCAAATCCACAAAACATCCGAAAGCAGTAATATTATTGACAATTCCCGGTAGGATCATCCCGGGTTTTACATCTTTGATGGATTTCACATTGGGGTCAAATTCAAAAACTTTCGCTCCTTTTCTTGGGTCTAATCCCGGTTTTTCTAATTCTTTCAGAATGTCTTTGATTCCTAGGATTCCGATATCATTAGTTACATATTTTTCAGGATTGATGGAAGCTATTTTCTCTTTATTCGAAATTAAATCTTCAGTTTTTAAGCCGAGATCTTTTGCCATTTTTTCAACCGTTTTGTAAGCTTCCGGATGAACGGCTGAATTATCCAAAGGATTTTTTGCATTCTTGATTCTAACAAAAGCAGCGGCTTGCTGATAAGCCTTTTCTCCAAGTCTTGGAACTTTCTTCAGGTCTTTTCTTTCGGTGAAAGCGCCATTTTCTGTTCGGAAATTAACAATATTCTCCGCCATTTTTTCTCCGATTCCGGAAACGTAACTTAATAATGATTTACTAGCTGTATTCAGATTAATTCCAACCGAATTGACGGAACGAATTACAGTATTGTCCAGCTCTTCTTTTAGTTTGGTTTGATCCACATCATGTTGGTATTGTCCGACGCCAATAGATTTAGGATCGATTTTTACTAATTCTGCCAAAGGATCGGCCAATCGTCTTCCAATGGACACAGCACCACGAACGGTCACATCATAATTTGGAAATTCATCCCGCGCGATTTTACTGGCTGAATAGACCGATGCACCTGCTTCTGAAACCACAAACACCTGAATCGGCTTATCAAATGCAATTTTCTTGATGAAGAATTCGGTTTCCCGGCTGGCTGTCCCATTTCCGATAGAGATGGCTTCAATATTATAAGCATTAACCATAGAACGAATTTTTTTCATCGCCATTCCAGTTTCGTTTTGCGGAGCGTGCGGATAGATATTCTCGTTGTGCAAAAGATCACCTTTTTCATCAAGGCAAACGACTTTGCAACCGGTTCTGTAACCGGGATCAATGGCTAAAATCCTTTTTTCTCCCAAAGGTGAAGCGAGAAGTAATTGTTGAAGATTCTCAGAGAAAACCTCAATCGCTTTGATATCTGCTTTTTCTTTGGCTTCCTGAAGCGCTTCATTGGAAAGAGCCGGCTCTAACAATCGTTTGTAAGAATCGGCTATTGCTAATTCTATTTGTTTTGAAGATGAATTATTACTTTTGATAATAGCATTTCCTATCAGGTCAAGCGCTTCATCTTTTTCAATATCAACAGACGTTTTTACAAAACCCTCATTCTCTGCACGGAGCATTGCCAGCAGACGGTGCGATGGAATCCTGTTCAAAGCTTCCTGCCATTCGAAATATTGTGAGAATTTCTGAGCTGTTTCCTCATCTTTTTTTGCTTTGACCACTTTAGAAGAAATAACGGCTTTTCTCTGGAATAATCTTCGAAGATTTTTACGAACATAAAGATTTTCATTAATCCATTCCGCAATAATATCTCTTGCACCTTGCAAAGCTCCATCTTCATCGGCAACATTTTGATTAACATATTTTGAAGCGATAAAATCGATGTCATCAGAACGTTGGCTCATAATAATCTTGGCCAAAGGTTCCAGTCCTTTTTCTCTTGCTGTATCGGCTTTTGTCTTTTTCCTTTTTTTGTAGGGCAGATAAAAATCTTCCAGTTCCTGAAGGTCAAAACTTTGTTCTATCTTTTGCTTCAATTCAGGCGTCAAAGCATTTTGTTCATCGATGGATTTCAGGATACTTTCTTTTCTTTTGATGATGTCTTCAAACTGCTTATTCAGCTTGAAAATATTTTCAATTGCGACCTCGTCCAGATTGCCTGTTTTATCTTTTCTGTAACGTGCAATGAAAGGGATGGTACAATCTTCGGAGAAAAGCTGAAGCGTACTGTCTATATTTTTGGTAGGGATATTTAGTTGCTTTTGTATAAAGTCTGAAGCCTTCATTTCTTAATTTTGAACAGCGAAAATAGTGTTTTTTAGCTGTTAATAATCGAAAATTAAATAAATCAGGAAGCAATATTATTTTCTACGTTTTTTCTTTTCTCTTAATAAAGTGATGAAAAGCATTGCGATTAAAATGATCGGTCCAAATAATTCTAATCCGAATGAACCAAAAATAGTTAGCGTTGACATAATTGAATATTTAGCCAAAGCTAAAATGATTTAGTCATTCGGTTTTAGGTAGAAATACGGATTTTGTAAAAAATATAGATTTGATGACTTAATTCAATATTGAATCAGAAAAAATAGGAAGCTGTTTTTCATCATCGAATCCGGTAATAATGACTCTGTTTTGCTTTGCAGAATCATTATTGTAAAATTCTACTTTTGCTGATTGGTCTAAAGGTAATTTCGGATTCCAATACAGATTAATTCGGTTATCAATCAGGTTTTTCAGAGAATCATTACTGTAAAAAATGTTTTTGTAAAAGTCTGGCTTGTCATAGCCTTTCAATATGAAAAATTTAAGTCCAGTCATCGATTTCATAACTTCGCCGGAACCTGTGTTTCCATTTTTAGTATAAATTAAAATGGCGCCATTCGAATTACCAAATCCACCAAAGAAATCATCTTTCACAACCTTGATCATTGCAATATTCGAAATATTAAAACCTCTTAGGATCTCCAATTCCGTTTTGACTTCATCCAGATAGATATCCACTTTTTTATTTCTCATCAGAACATCTACATCTGCGCCGTCCCTTTGAATCTGAAGTCCGGCAACCCGACCTTCCAGCCACAATAGAATATCGGGGGAACCAGTTGCTAAAGACTTATCGTTCACAAAGTCAAAAATGGTTTCTGATGCACTTTGAAACATCGGACTACTGAGTTCGTCATTCAGTTTTTCTGTTGGTGATTGTTTTTTTGCAATCAGTTTTACTTCTTCTATATCGTTTACTTTTTCATTCAGTTTTTTTTGAAACAGACTGTTTTCTATGGCAAGTGAAGCTTCGGAGGTAAGAGCATCATTTGGATTTCGTTTTACTAGAATAAAATCACTTTGCGGTAATTCTTTTTTCAAAGGAACAAATGAAACTTTCGGAATAATAACAGCATCCGGATTATCAGCATTTAATTGATAATAAATCTTCTGAGGTTCATAAAAAGCCATATTTTTCAGGCTAAGGTCACCATTGTTATCTGTTATAACAGTCAATAATTTTGAACCCGATTTATCACCTTCAAACATCAGATTGATATTGGTATTTTTTACAGGAGCGCCATTGGAAGTGATTCTGACATTATATGAAATATATTTTTCAGGTTGATTTTTGATGACTGGAAATTTACCGGAGATAATATCCTTCCAATTGAAACGCTTCCACTTTTCAGAAATCAATAATGCATCCAGTGCATCCGTATTCCTGTTATCGGAAAAATATTGAACCGGCTGTTCAATCGTATCCGTGAAATCTCCTGTGAGCCAGAATGCACTTAAGATATTTTCTTTTTGATTAAATTTTGATTGGTCATAAACTGCAACCGATGCATCAAAAATATTGCTGTCTGATTTTATATCAAATGAGTTTAAACTTTTAGGATTTAAATTCTTTGAAATCGATTGCACTACTGGTTTTAAAAAATTCAGTTTTTGAGGCTGAATAAAACAAAGTCTTTGAGCAACCACATTTTCCTTTTCATCGAACAAAGTAAACTGAAGAATGCCGTTAATTAATTGATTAGCCGGAATCGAGAAAACTTCATCATTGGAATTTTTCCTGATGCGGGCTTTGTAAACGAAACGGTTTCCAATAGTTGCTATGATTTTATAATAACCGGATTCATCAGCAATGTTGTTAGATTTAATTTGATATTCGATTTTGTCAGCTAAGCTTTTCACTTGGAGATTAATTCCACTTTCAGCAACTTGTGGCAAATCTATCTTTTGATTTTTTCCATTATTATCTGTAATGACTACCTGATATTGTTTATCTTTCTGTGGCGTCATAGAGAATGATCCTACATTCTGATCAAAGCTTTCAAAATCAGCAAGATGAACATTGGGTTTATCTTTATCAATTACATAACCGTTCCAGTTTTTTGGTAAAGTTCCCCCGGATTGTAAACGAACAGCAATTTTAGTATCAATACCGGCAACAAAAGTTCCACTTTCCGAAAAGACAGAAACTGACCAATCTGCATTATCATTTTTGATTAATTTCTCGGGAGAATTGGGGTTATAAACAGCAAACGATTTCATAAACTGAAAGTCTTCACTAAAATTCGTCATCCAGATTGTGTAAGCTCTTACATAATAGATATTTTCTTTCAGATTGTCTGCTAATTGAAAATTACCATTTCCTTCACTATTATAAAGTGGAAGCATTTTTTTATCAATCAGTTTTTTGCTGCTGTCATACAGCTCTACAAAAAGTGTTGTGGAAACATTGGACTTGCTGTAACCGTCAAATACAAAAGCTTTGAACCAAATATTATCTCCTGCAGCATAGCTATTCTTATCAAACATCAGATACACTTTTTCCTGGGGAAAGTTTTTATCCAGATTTTGAATGGCTTGCTCGGCTTTATCCTGTGAAAAACCAGATAGCGAGAGAAACAGAAAAAATGCAAAAATACTTTTGCAAACAAATCTTTTGGAAAAATATAGCATTATGTTATGATTACTTCATAAAATAAAAATACAAATGTTATATGGTCTAAAATGTATTTTCCCTTTGATTAACGCAATTTTATAACAGATTAAAATTTGCTTAATTCTTGTCATAAAATAAAAATGTCTGAATAAATTCGTGGAAATTTAATCAGACAATAATTTTAGTTTAAGTGGTAAAATATTTAATCCAAAGGCTTTCTTCCTGAGATAATATTAAATAACACCACAACAATGGCAATTACTAATAATACATGAACCAGATATCCGGTACTCATTCCGGGGACTACGCCCAACATTCCTAAAAGCCATACAATAATACAAATGACTGCGACTAACCATAATAGATTTCTCATAACATTAAATTTTTTAGTGATTTAATAACCTATAAGCATAATCTATGCCTTTCATTTTCGAATCAATAAAAATTTATGACAGGGATTTTCCTATTAATTTTAAAATTACAGGAAAATGATCGCTGTAACCGCCCACATATCGGGAACCGGAGTATGTTCTGAAAGGATAATTATTATTTTTATTGTTTTTGTTTCTCAGTCGTGGCGAATTATAGATCTCAGCTTTTATAGACCGAAGACTGAATTGCTCAATAAGCTGTTTTTCCGGATAAATGATCTGGTCAAAGCAAACACCTTTTTTACCGTGATAAGTTGAAAATTGATTTGCATTGAATAGGCTTTCAAAAGGATTATTCAGAACTTGCTTACCATTTTTATCCAAAAGTAATTCTTGTACAGCTTCATTATCTGGGTTTTCATTGAAATCGCCCATCAAAACAATAGCTTCTCCTTTATCAAATAATTCCTGAAATGTTTCTTTAAGCTTTTCAATAATAAAATTCCGTTGATCTTTTTTAGCATCATGATTTCTTTTGGAAGGCAGATGAATAACAAAAATATGAAGCTTTTTTTCTTGGTATAAAAACTCTGTTTGCAAAATATCACGGGTATCAAACTTTTTCTCCTTGTCTAATTGGAACTGTAAAGTTTGATATTTCAGTAAAGTGAATTTCTTTCTATCAAAAAGTAAGGCCACACTCAGATTACGCGAGTCTTTGGAAGATTGATAGATGATTTCGTAATCGTTTATTGGGGAATTTTCGTTGGTTAGATCTTCCAGAACTGACTTTGCACCAATCTCAGCCAATCCAATTATAGAAGGCAACTGTTCATAATCTTCTTCAATAGATTGAAAAATATTGGAGATTTTTCTGACTTTCAGACGGTATTTATAATCATCCCAGTTATATAAACCGGAATGATAAGTTCCGACAGAATCCTGATCGGGCGGATAAAAATTTTCTACGTTGTAAAAAGTCAGCAATTCTATATCCATCTAGCCTTGCCACTTTTTTCTTCGCATATAGATGAAGGTAATAATCACCACCAAAGCCATCAATCCCAAAGTAAAATAATAACCATGCTTATGGTGCAGTTCCGGCATATTGTCGAAGTTCATTCCGTAGATGCCCGCAATAAATGTAATTGGTAAAAAATAAACCGAATAAATAGCTAAGAGTTTCATTACCTGATTGGCTTTTTGATCGGAAAGTGCTAAAAACATGGAAATAAGGTTAACAGTCTGCGCATTGACGTGGTCAAAATCTGCAATCACATCCTTTTGTTTGTCCAGTAAATCCATTACTTCCACTTCTTCCAGATCCAGCGTTTTGAATTTGGTGATCCATTCACCTGATATGTTCAGGATTCTAGTATTGAGACCGGATTTTCTTTTCAGCTTGTAAAGACGTCTGATCTGGTTGGTATGATTGGTCGTTTTCAGGAAAATCTCGTTTTCCATAGCATCCATTACTTCGAGTAGATTGCGGCTCTCATCATCAAAAGTCTTGATGATTCTTAATGCCAGTTTAAGCGCGAGATGATCTCTGGTGACATTGTCCGGATTTTCTTTTTTCAGTTCCTCGCACACCTCATGGATGCTTTTGCTCTTGGTCCTGTGTGTTGTGATGATCAGTTTCGGAAGCAGAAAGATTCCAAGTTTGCTGCTGATATCACTAATGTTATTCAAAGTTCGGCGTTCCAAATCTGTTGATTCCCGGGCCAGAAAAAATTTGACATCGCCAACTTCTTCGTATTTTGGAAGATGGTTAGGATCTATGGTATCTTCCAGCAAAAGATAATTGATATGATAACGCTCGTGCAAAAACCGGAGGTCTTCTTCCGTTGGTGCGGTTACATCAATCCATTCCCAGTTGGCGGTTTTATATTTCTGTTCTATAGGCATATAACAAAACTAAATAAAATCTCTATATCAATTCAAATTTTTGAAGAATTTGGTTTGGATAGGAATTTTTTATCTTTTGCGCAGCACGCCCCGGCGGAAGTGGAGCTCCTTTTTACGCAACGCATTGGAGTGAAAAGAGCGGGAGCTGGAGACGGATACAGGCGCAAAATAAATAATATTTAAGATATGATGCCTCTAAAGCAGGTTCAAAATCCAATAGAAAAAATCTGTCGTTCCGGAACTTATGTAATAAATAAAATATTTACTTTTGTCGAAATTTTTGAATCAAAAGAATGTTTAAAAGTGTAATATCAGGTGTGGGACATTACGTTCCGGAAAATGTAGTGACCAACGATGACCTTTCTAAGCTAATGACCACCAATGATGAGTGGATTACGGAAAGAACTGGAATCAAAGAAAGAAGACATCGCAAAAACCGTGTGGATTCTGAAGAGACAACATCTTTCTACGGTTTGAAAGCATCAGAAATTGCCCTCAAAAATGCCAACCTTACCGCCAAAGATATCGATTATATTGTATTTGCAACCTTGTCTCCGGATTATTATTTCCCGGGTTCAGGTGTGCTGTTGCAAGAGATGCTGGGTTGTGATACAATCGGCGCCTTAGATGTTCGTAATCAATGTTCAGGTTTTGTTTATGCGATGAGTGTTGCCAATGCATTTATCAAATCTGGTCTATATAAAAATGTTTTGGTTGTAGGCGCAGAGATTCATTCTTTTGGATTGGATTTTTCAGATGCCGGACGTGGTGTTTCCGTGATTTTCGGTGATGGTGCTGGCGCAGTGGTTTTATCTGCAAGTGAGGACGAGGATGCGAAAGGTATCTTGTCTGTGAATATGCATTCTGAAGGAAAATATGCGGAAGAGTTAGCTGTAAAATTTCCTGGAACTAAATTAGGCTGGAGTGACAATCTTCTTAAAAATCCAGATTCTTTGACAGCAGAAGATATCTATCCTGTGATGAACGGAAATTTCGTTTTCAAACACGCTGTAACAAGATTTCCGGAAACCATTTTGGAAGCGCTTGAAAAAGCAGGAAAATCGATTGAAGATTTGGATTTATTAATTCCTCACCAAGCGAATATCAGAATCGCGCAATATGTTCAGCAATTGTTGAAATTACCGGACGAAAAAGTCTTCGTTAATATCCAGAAATATGGCAATACAACGGCGGCTTCCATTCCAATTGCTTTGAGCGAAGCGATTCAGGAAGGCAGAATGAAACGTGGCAATTTGGTTTGTCTGTCGGCTTTCGGAAGTGGTTTTACTTGGGGAAGTGTTTTGTTTGAGTATTAATCCAAATTAATTTAAAATAGAAAAGAGCTATTCAAAAACGAATAGCTCTTTTTTTATTGATTAATTTTCTGAACAACTTTGTCGGATAATGTTTTCAATTCCATTATTTCATCGATGCTTAGGTTCATTGCTTTTGCCAGTTCAATCGGGATGCAAGTGGCTTTTTCTTTTAGTTTTGCACCTTTTTCTGTTAAATGAATTTTTACGACACGCTCGTCTTCTTTGCTGCGTTTTCTTTCCAGATAGCCTTTAGATTCCAGCCTTTTCAAAAGCGGCGTCAAAGTTCCGTTGTCCAATTGTAAAATTTCCCCGACTTGATTCACTGTCAAATCATCCTTTTCCCAGAGCGTCATCATTGTGATGTATTGCGGATAAGTCAACCCAATATTTTTCAGAATAGGACGGTAACACTGCATGATTTCGCGGTGTAAAACATAAACAGAGAAGCAAAGTTGCTTGTCCAATTTTAATAAATCTTCCATATTGAGTTTCTTAATAACAATTCAATAATTCGTCAAAGATAAAAGAATTAGTTTTTATTAATGGTTGCTTACGGTCAACTTAACTTCGATATTTCCTCTTGTTGCATTAGAGTAAGGACAGATCTGATGCGCTTTCTCAATCAATTCCTGAGCTTGTTCCAAAGAAACACCTGGGATATTAGCGTGCAATTCTGCTTCTAATCCAAATCCGCCATTTTCAATTTGGCCGATGCCTACTTTAGCCGTTACAGTTGTTTCGCCAGTTTCGATTTTACTTTGTTTGATAATCAGGTTCAATGCGCTGTCAAAACAAGCTGAATATCCTGCAGCAAAAAGCATTTCCGGATTTGCGTAATCATCATTAGCGCCTCCTAAACCTTTTGGCATTCTCACTTCCAGATCCAAAATTCCGTTGTCACTTTTAACGTGTCCATTTCTTCCTCCTTTGGCTGTTGCGCCAATACTGTACAATGTTTTCATTTTTTTATGATTTAAATTATTTTGATGGAGTAAATGTATGGTGTAAAATTATATTGTGAAAAATATAAATTAAAGTTTTCATCAAAACTCTTTATTGATGGAAACTATAAAATGTCTTCTTTAAATCTAAATTTTAGATAAAATCATAATAACCATTATCCTTTCCAAGGATTTTCTTATCATCGGAATTGAGCCATCTTTTAAGAACCGTCGCATAGACTTTTCTGAAATCTTCGGTGTAAATCAAATCACCGTATTTAAGATTGGTCAAGTCTGGAAGTGGATTCAATAATCCTTTTTTCTTAAGTCCGCCGCTGATGAAGAACATTTGATTGGCAGTTCCGTGATCGGTTCCGTTACTAGCATTCTGAGCAACACGTCTACCAAATTCGGAGAAAGTCATGATCATAATATCATTGAATTTTCCATTTTCCTTCATGTCCTTGGTGAAAACTTCAACAGCATTATTAATAGCAGTAAACAGCCGGGTTTGCCTTTGGTTTTGATTGGCATGTGTATCAAAGCTTCCAACAGAAAGATAATAAACCTGCGTATTAATATCAGATTTGATAAGTGAAGCAATCGTTTTAAAATCTTTTCCGATTTGTGTTGCGGGATAAACTTTATCCGTAGGTTTGGCTTTGCTTTCTTCAAAGATATATCCCGAATTGTTAATAGCATTGCCGAGCGTATTATAAAGATAAGACGCCAAATCGTGTTCATGATCATGATTGTCGGCTGCCAGTTTTTTATAAAGTGTTTCCTGGCTGTTATCAAATAATTTCTTCGGGTCTTTGAATGCGATCGCTTTATTGTTTTCGCCTTTCATTGCTAGACTTAACAGATCATCGATTTCAATTGCCTGAGTCGGATTTTGACAGTTGTGACAAGCTTCATCCAGATATCTTCCCAGCCAGCCGGAATTTACAAATTCATTACTGTCACTTGCAGATTGCCAGATGTCCATACTTCGGAAGTGTGATTTGTCCGGCTTTGGATAACCAACATTATTCATCACCGCCAATTCTCCATTATCATACAGTTCTTTGAAGAATTTCAGGTTTGGATTGATTCCAGCTTCATCAGTTAACAAAAGCGAATTTTCCTCCTTGATAGAAATCTGATTTCTCGATTTGTAATAAATATCATTTTTGACAGGGATAATCGTATTAAGTCCGTCATTACCGCCAGAAAATTGCAAAATGATGAGCGTTTTACCGTTCATGGCAATAGCTTCCGGTAATGTAAGGGCTTTTAAGAAATTAGGAAACAGAAAAGAAGCAGCTGCTAAACTGCTCGTTTTTATGAAGGTTTTTCTATTGATAATCATAACGGCTTATTTTAACAAAGTTGATATTCCGGAGTTGACATAATACTTATCATCAGATGCTTCTTACTTTTCTCCGTATTGAATTGGGTAATCATCTTCTCAAGATTTTCGCTGGGATTGGCAATCAGCAGCTCAAATAAATCCTGATTAAGGATATTATTGATACTGTCCCAATGTATGTTAATAGTGTTTTGCTTTTTGTTGACGACCACTTTTTTCTCGCCTTTTCCCATATTCACATCGTCATTGGATTTAGGTTCTATGTCCAGTGTTTTATAACCGGCCATAACAGCCGGGATTTTCATTCTTAAAAGTAGAGTGGAACTGTCTATCCATGCAAGTCCGGTAGGCCATCCAGCAACATTTGGCGGTTGCAATAATTCTTGCCCGAGGATTTTTTCAAAATTGTAAATGGTATCCTTATTTTGCAAATCCATTGGCATTATTCTCCGGATTCCGACAATCAGTTCGACCGGAGATTTTATTTTTGCACCAATGTTTTTTTCAGAATAAAACCAGTCTGAAAGGAAAATCTCGTCAGCCAAAGCCATTATATCATAATTGGATTTATAAAATTTTTGACTCAGGGATCTGACAATTTTTTCATCAGGAGTTTCATTGACAAAGAATTTGTAAATTTTTTCTGTGATGAAATGAGCGCATTCTGGTTTTTCGAGAATCATATTAATGATATCAGTTCCACCAAAGTTTCCGGTTTTTCCTAGAAATTCCTTTTCTTCGGAATCGTGTTGTTTTTCATTATTTACAAATTCTCCAAGGCTATTGTAGCTCCACCCTGTAAAAGCTCTTGCAGATTCACGAATGTCTTTTTCAGTATAGTTTCCTCTTCCAAGCGTAAACAATTCCATTAGTTCCCTCGCAAAATTTTCGTTGGGCCTGGCCTTTTTATTTTGTTGATTATTGAGAAAATTAAGCATTGCAGGAGATTTCGAAACTTCAAAAACCATGTTTTTGAAATTCCCTAACGCATTTTTCCTGAAAACCTCAATAATATCTTTATTAAATAATGACTGCTGAATTCTTGTTGCGAAATGTCCGTGCCAGAAAAGTGCCATTTTTTCACGTAGCTGGTAAGGCGTATTGATCATTTGAGAATGCCAGGCTTTGCTGATTGCAGAGTTATAATTCTTATTGAACTGGTTCAGTGGCCTTTTGTCAGTTGCTTTTGACATTTCCTGGTATTGTTCAGGCGTGACAGTTGGAAAATCTGTCAGTAAAACTTTATACTCTGAGTTGTTTTTCAATTCCTGATAAAGCTTTTTCGGACTCAGATTTTTATACTTTTCGATATCGTTATGATGAATTCCAAAGCCTGCTCTGGAAATCAAATGCTTATTTTTCAGGAAATTATTCATAAAGTGAGAATTTATCAGTTGGAGTGAGTAATCACCCAATTGTTAAATCAAAATTGATGAAAATATCAGTTTGTGAATAAATTTTAATATTTAATTATTTTTAAATAATTGAAAATTAGTTTGTTGGTGGTTGTATTGTTAGAGTTGTCAAACAAAAAATCTATTTTGGCACGGAATTTACAAGTATGATCTTTGTAAAATTTAAAATTTAAAAATATGAAAACTTTAAAGCAGTTGGTATTAGGTCTGGGGATTTTGGCTGGAGGATTAGTTTCAGCTCAGAGTGCTGATATGACCAATATGTTCAAAGTAGGCCTTAACACTGGTATATCAACCGGTGGTAATACAGCCGCAAATCTTGGAGTGGATTTATCTTATCAGAATTTAATAACCCCGGGTTTTGGTCTTGGTATCGCTACAGGTTATAATCATTACTTCGGAAAAAACAGAACAATTAACGGAGTAGATGTTGATAACAACGACTTCGGTGTAATTCCAGTTGCGGCACTTTTCAGATTCTATCCACAGCAAACCGGATTTTATTTTGGAACAGATTTAGGTTATGGATTTATCGTTGGAGATGATAAAGTAGCGAGTAACGTCAATGTTGACAGACCAGACGGAGGTTTTTACATCAGACCGGAAATTGGGTATCACAACCGTGATTGGAACTTTTTTGTACAGTATAACAAAACATTTACAGGAGATAAAGGGCAGATTGCTGATCAGAAATATAATGCCGGTGCAATTGGTGTAGGTTTTGCTTACAACATTCCTTTGGGTAAATAATCAGAATTTTTCGGTTTTCTAAGAAAATCCAAAAATATTAATCAAACTATGACACATAATTAACGTCTTCATTAATTTGGAGGCGTTAATTTTTTTTTAAAACTTATCATACATCAATTTCAATTTTGAATGATTCTAATTAGATTTGCATCATTAAATTATTAAAAAATGAAAAAAGTATTATTACTAGCAGTTTTAGCAAGTGGGTTAGCGTTTGGACAGACAAAGAAATTAACGAGTTCCGATGTACACTGGTGGGGTTATAAAATTGCAAAAACAGAAGCATCTTCTCATGATGGAACTGTAAATGTAAAATCGGGTAACCTTGTTCTTAAAAACGGTGCAGTTGTAGGCGGAGAATTTGTATTAGATATGACAACTATTAATTCTACAGATTTATCAGGAGAATATCAAGGAAAATTGAATGGTCACTTGAAAAATGGTGATTTCTTCGAGGTTGAAAAGTTCCCGACTGCAACGTATAAAATTACTTCTGTAAAGAAAAACTCAAACAAAGATTACAATTTTGTAGTTAACGGAAACCTGACTGTAAAAGGTAAAACAAACCCGGTGTCTTTTCCAGCAAAAATCACATCGAACAAAGGTGTTGTAACTTTGGAATCGGATAAATTTTCTTTTGACAGACAAAAATTTGATGTAGCTTACAAATCTACGATGCAGGACGTTCTAGTAAAGGATGATGTAGACTTGAAAGTAAAAGTGAGTGTGAAATAATTTCGGAAAAATATATGATTTTTCGGGAGCAGAATTTTTTCTGCTCTTTTTTTGTTGTTAAATTTGACCAAAACACAAAAGAATTTTACCAAATGAAATTATACATCATAAGTGGTCTTGGTGCAGATGAAAAAGTTCTGGAAAAACTGACTTTCAATCCGGAAGTTGAGGTAGTTCACATTCCTTGGCTAATCCCTGAAAAAAATGAGGATTTCTATCATTATGTTAATAGGATGTCTGCTGTAATAGATGATTCAGAAGATTTTTATTTAATGGGATATTCATTTGGAGGGATAATGGTACAGGAGATTCATAAGCTGAAACCTGCAAAAAAAATTGTCATCTTGGGAAGCATTCGTTCAGATCAGGAAAAGTCGATTTTCATCAAAGCAGGCGGTAAAATTAATGCCGTTAAATATATACCGTTAAAATTTTTTGGTAACAGTAGTTCAATTTTATATGCGTTTCTAAAAAGAATATTCGATTCCAAAAACAGCAATCTTAATCAATATCTGACAATTAAAGATCCACATTATCTGAAATGGTCTATGGATAAAGTTGCGAAGTGGAAATTCGAAAAACTGCCCGATGTGATTCAGATTTTGGCTGACAAAGACATCGTTTTCCCAATCAAAAATTCCCGACCGGATTTTGTCGTCAAAAATGCAACACATCTTTTCCCATTAACCAAAGCAAAACAAGTTTCCGAGATTCTCAAAACTATTTTTGTATAATTTTTTGGGCAGCTATTTCCGTCTTCCTCTCCCAAACCCAACGTAGTGGTTCGACGTAGTCAATCTTTTCACTTTCCTTCGCTGCGTAAAAAGGATTTTTGCTCAAGCTGGGCTGCGTGTGACATTCGCTGTTAAAATTAATAGTACAAATCAATATTTTGTCATTCAGAGCGAAACGGAGTAAAGCATGGAATCTAATCTATCAATTTGCGTAGAGATTCCTACAAAATGACAAAGTTGTATGGTGTTTCTTTGTTGAGTTTTACACTTTTGTGAACCTTAAAAATATTTTCAATAATTTCAAAAAACTTTGCGCTCTTTGCGTTCAGCAACAATAACAATATAAAGTTGTATCGGTTTCAAAAATCAATTACATTTACAAACGATAATTTTTTACAATTGAATGGAATCTATCAGTGTTTTTGATATCATAAAAATCGGGATTGGACCATCTTCTTCCCACACAATGGGACCTTGGAACGCAGCGAAAATGTTTCTGGATTTAGTCAGACGAAATCATTCTTTTTTGGCTCTCTGGCAAAAACCGGTGTTGGGCACGGAACTGACATTGCAGGAATGCTTGGTCTCAGTGGAGAAAACTTCCGAACCATTGATACCAATAAAATTGATGAAAAAATTGAAAAAATAAAATCGGAACAAAAAATCAATCTTGGAGGAGAAGTCTGGTTGCCGTTTATCTACGGATATCATTTGATCCTTAACAAAGAAAGATCCCTAGATTTTCATCCCAACGGAATGATTTTCAAAGTTATTTTCCAAAACGGTGAAGAATTTAGTCAGGATTATTATTCCGTTGGAGGTGGATTTGTCGCAACCAAAGAAGATAATTCTATGGAAGACAGATGCGTAAGGACATTATACCCATGTCATCATGGTAGCGACATACTGAAGTACTGTGAAAAACTGAATCTCAATAAAATTTCTGATTTGGTTTTGTTAAATGAGGAATCTTGGAGAACTCAGGAAGAAACCCGTCAGAAAGCTCTAGAGATTTGGGATAACATCAAAGATTGTGTTTACAAGAGCATCAACAAAAAAGGAATTCTTCCCGGCGGTTTGAACGTTACGAGACGTGCTTCCGAAATGAATGAGAAATTGCTTGGAACTCAGATCTACAAAAATAAGAACGAGTGGTTCGAAATGGTAAAAAATGAGCAGAAAACTTTCAGTTCAGTTACCAAGTGGGTTTCCTGTTTTGCTCTTGCTGTGAATGAAGAGAACGCATCTTTCGGAAGGATCATTACAGCTCCAACTAATGGCGCAAGTGGTGTGATTCCTGCAGTTTTGATGTATGCCCAGACTTTTACAGAATTCAATTCTCAAGAAGACATTATCAGATTTCTTTTGGTTGCGGGAGAAATCGGAACTTTATTTAAAAAGAACGCCACTATCTCCGCAGCAATGGGTGGTTGTCAGGCAGAAGTTGGTGTTTCTTCAGCAATGGCAGCCGCTGGACTAACTGAGATTTCTGGAGGAACACCGGGACAAGTTCTGATGGCGGCAGAAATCGCAATGGAACATCATCTTGGATTAACCTGTGATCCGATTGGCGGATTGGTTCAAATCCCTTGCATCGAACGAAATTCTATGGGCGCAATGAAAGCGATTACCGCAGCATCATTAGCCTTGGATGGCGACCCAACCAAAGCGAAAGTGTCTTTGGATAGTGTTATCAAATCGATGTGGGAAACAGCATTGGATATGAATTCTAAATACAAAGAAACTTCCGAAGGTGGTTTAGCTGTTGCTGTGAATGTTGCCGAATGTTAAGATAGTGGGATAATATTAATTTTTGATGCGAAGAGATTTACGATATATATTAAGTTACAAAGTTTTTCTTCTATTTAATATTTTAATGCTTGTTGCTAGAATATTGTATTCTCTTAAGCAAGGATTTATCGCTTTGACTTTTGAAGATTGGGATATCGCTAATAATTTGATAAAATATGGTGTTTATGCGGAGTTTATAGAAGTAGGTTCTACAGCTTATAAAATGCCTGTTAATCCACTATTTCTTGCTTTTTTTGTTTGGCTGTTTGGTAAAAATGCGATGATGATGGCAGTTATTGCCCAGAGTATTATATATTTTTTGATTCCAATATTAATTGTTAGGATTTGTAAAATTTTTTCTCAGGAAAAAGTGGGAATGCTTACATCCTATTTCTTTATTTTTTCTCCGTTCTATTTTATATATGTCAATACCTTAGAGAATACTAATATTTTTATATTAATATTTCTCAATTTTTTATATTGGTTTTTTAAGATATGGAAGCAAGGTTCTACAAACAAACGGGTAATATTATTCTCTATTAGTTCGGCTTTGCTTTTTTTGTGTCAGGTTGTGACGGTTCCATTTGGAATAATTCTTATAATATCTTTATTTCTTTTCAAAAAAATAGAAGTTAAAAAAGTTTTAATTATTGCGTCTTTAGTGTTTGTCTTGTATTCTCCTTGGGTAATACGCAATTATATCGTTTTTGACAGAATCATATTGTCAAAAACCCCTGTTTGGCAAAACAGGCATTTTGGATATTTTGAAGAGACGCAAGTATTCAAGGATTTACAGAAAGTACCCTTAAAAAAAGCAGGCGAAATTCGAAGAATCAGAACACACACAAATGAATTCCAAATGGAAAAGATTTATAAAAGAGAAGTATTAGAATTTGAAAAAAAAGATAAGTACTTGATTATTAAAAAAGCCTTAGCAAATTTCTTGTATCTATGGTATGTACCTTCAAGGTATTTTTATGATAATTCATTTTCAATAATAGGCAGAAAAGTATTTGTTATGACCATTAATTTACTAACAGTATTTTCCTTGATTAGCTTAATAAAAAGAAAACAATGCTTATTGTTTATGTTTTCTATTTTATTATTCATTAATTTTACAGTTCCTTATATGATAGGTCAAGCTGCGATGACAAGATTTAAGTTAGATTTTGAATGGTATCAATTATTTTTAGCTGCTTATTTTTTAAAATTTAATTTTAAAAGGTTCGGAAACGACTCATTAGCTAAGAATTAATGAAAAATTAATTTTGCAAAAAAGTATTGAAATTATTATCAAAAATAAAATTCGTATCTTTGCAGCAAATTAGACGATCTTTAAATGAATTTATTTACGGAATCCAATCTTAGCGCTGAAGTTCTTCAGGCGATTGGCGACCTCGGCTTCGTAGAGCCGACAGAAATCCAAAAACAGACTATTCCTTTTATCTCTACAGATACTCGCGATCTCATCGCACTTGCGGCAACAGGAACAGGCAAAACAGCAGCATTTTCGCTTCCGATTTTGGATATGATAGACGACAACAGTCGTAAAATCCAATTATTGGTGCTTTGCCCTACTCGTGAACTTTGCCTTCAGATTACCAAAGACATCAAAAATTATACAAAATACCTGAAAAACATCAAAACTACAGCAGTTTATGGTGGTAGCAGTATTATGGATCAGATCCGATCTTTGAGAGACAAACCGCAGATTATTGTGGGAACTCCGGGGCGTGTGATCGACATGATTGGCAGAAAAGCTTTAGATTTTTCTGAAGTACAATGGGTAGTTTTGGATGAAGCTGACGAAATGTTATCAATGGGGTTCAAAGATGATTTGGAAACAATTCTTAGCGAAACTCCGGATACAAAACAGACTTTTTTATTCTCTGCAACGATGAACAAAGAAGTAGAACGTATCTCTAAAAATTATTTGACGAATCCTCACAGAATTTCTGTTGGGTCTATCAATGCGGTTAAGAAAAATATCAAGCACGAATATTATGTGGTTGGTTACAGGCAGAAAAAAGAGGCTTTGAAGCGATTGATTGATGCTAATCCGAACCAATACTCAATTATCTTTTGCAGAACCAGAATGGAAACTCAGGAAGTTGCAGACTTCCTGATGCAAAACGGTTATGCTGCAGATGCTCTTCACGGTGATCTTTCGCAAGCACAGAGAGATACGGTGATGAAGAAATTCAGATTGAAAAACATTGATATCCTGGTTGCGACAGACGTTGCAGCTAGAGGTTTGGATGTGGATTCTTTGACGCACGTTGTCCATTTTTCTTTACCAGATGATCCGGAAGTTTTTGTTCACAGGAGTGGTAGAACAGGACGTGCAGGAAAAGACGGGATTTCTATGGCATTAATCAAGCCGGAAGAAAGCAGAAAATTGAAGCGGAGAAGAAAATCCCTACAGGAAAAGATATTATCAAAGCTCAGGTTGGTGGTGTTTTTGAAAAATTATTGACAGAACACGAAGATTTCTTCGAATTTGATGATTCTTTGATTCCTGATCTTTCCAGCTTTACTAAAGAAGAATTGGTTCATCAGTTACTACAATTCCAACTGAAAGATCTTGCGACTTATTATAAAGACAGAAACGATATCCAACAGCAAGAATTCAATACTAGAGGAGACGATAGAGGTAGCAGAAGAGAAAGAGGAAGAGAGCGTGAGAGAAATGGTGAAAAAAGAGAAAGAAGAGACCGAAATGACAGAGGTGGAAAACCGAGAAGAAAGAATGAGGATATGGTAAGATTCTTCTTCAATCTTGGAAAAAGAGACCAACTGAAAAAAATGGATATGTTGGAGATCATCAACAAGGCAACTTCCAAATCCAAAAAGAGAGCTGACATTGGTGATATCGAAATCTTGGACAAGTTCAGTTTCTTTGAAATCGAAAAGTCATTCAAGAATGAAGTTTTGGATGGATTAACTAGTATGAAATTTCGGGGAAAAGAAATGCGTGCAGAAGTTGCAAATTAATGAACAATATTTGTTTATAATTAGAAAATTATTATGTAAAAACCTGTTAATCAACAGGTTTTTCTTGTTTTTAATCTTAATAATTATTTAACATAAAAATTTTCATCGCCTTTTGTTTTTTATCATATTTGCAGAAATTAACATTAAAAAATGGGAATAGGTAATATTTTCAGAGCTTTCCAGCCAAAAGATAAAATCTTTTTTGATTTGTTTCTTCGCGTAGCGGATAACCTGGTAGAGATGTCAAAAACTTTTCATGAAGGTTTATTAGAGTTTGATATCAATGACGAAACGCTGTTGAATCAGATGAGTGATTACGAACACAAATTGGATGATCTTACGCACGAGATTTTTGTACAATTGGGAGAAAATTTCATCACACCGTTTGACAGAGAAGATATCAATTATCTAGCTTCTGGTTTAGATGATATCGCAGATTATATCTATGCTTCTGCAAAATATATTTATTTATATAAAAGTCCGGACAATAAGGTTTACTCGGAGTTTTCATTACTGATCCACAAATCTTGCCTCGAAATTAAGAAAGCTTTGGAAAATCTAAAGGATTTCAAAAATCCTGATGAGGTGAGAGAATCTTGTATCAAGATCAATTCATACGAGAATATCGCAGATGACGTTTTGAGCCAGGCTATTGTAAAACTGTTTGAGACTAATGATGCTATCTTGATCATTAAGCAAAAATCTATTCTGGATTATCTGGAGATCGTTACTGATAAAGCAGAAGATGTTGCCAACACAATGGAAAGCATAGTTATCAAATACGCATAAGAGCGAGATCAAAAAATAAAACGGATGGAGTTTCCAATTCTACTAATTATTATTATCGCATTAGCGTTAATATTTGACTTTATCAATGGTTTCCACGATGCGGCTAACTCTATCGCCACCATTGTTTCTACAAAAGTTTTGACGCCTTTTCAGGCAGTTCTTTGGGCAGCACTCTGGAACTTTGCTGCTTTTTTTATCGCCGCTTATGTCGTTGGCGAGTTCAAAATTGGTAATACGATTGCCAAAACCGTGGATGAAAACTTCATCACACTGGAAGTAATATTCGCTGGATTAGTAGCAGCCATTGCCTGGAATCTGTTTACCTGGTGGTTCGGGATTCCGTCATCATCATCACATACATTAATTGGTGGCTTTATCGGAGCTGCTTTGATGCATGCTTTGATTACAGATTACCATGTGATCACGCAGACGCACCCGGAATATTCATTTTTTGAAACTGTGACTCAGTCTTTCAAACAGCTGTTCTCACAAAATATCGTTAAGTATAAAGTTGTAATTCCGATTTTCCTTTTCATATTCCTGGCGCCTTTTATCGGGATGTTTGTTTCCATTATCATCACATTGATTATTGTAAACATCTGCAAGAGATCAAATCCTCACAAGGCAGAACGTGCATTTAAAAAGCTGCAGTTGGTTTCATCGGCATTATTCAGTCTTGGTCACGGAACCAATGATGCACAGAAGGTAATGGGAATTATTGGCGCAGCAATGATCTATTTTCATGTTAATATGATACACGACCCACAATATCTTAGCATTCCTGAAGCCGAGAGATTTGCTTATTTTGCACAACATTACCTTTGGGTACCGTTTGTGTCATTCTTAGCAATAGGTCTTGGAACAATGAGTGGTGGTTGGAAAATCATTAAAACAATGGGGACAAGAATTACAAAAGTAACACCTTTGGAAGGCGTAAGCGCTGAAACGGCAGGTGCTGTGACATTATTTATTACAGATCATTTGGGAATCCCGGTTTCTACAACTCATACCATTACAGGATCAATCATTGGTGTTGGATTAACAAAAAGAGTATCAGCTGTAAGATGGGGTGTTACCGTTAGTTTACTTTGGGCTTGGGTACTTACAATTCCAATTAGTGCAATTATCGCAGGGATTACTTATCTGATTGTAGTGTTGTTTTTTTAATATTCTAATAAATCTTTAATATAGTTTTTATAGTTTCTTCCTATAGGAATTGATTTGTTTTGAATTTCTACAGATTGGGAATCAAAGGTATCTATTTTGTTTTTTGAAATAATAAAAGACCTATGGATACGAATAAAATCCGAAGGCAGAGTTTTTTCAAGTTCGCTAATAGAGTGCCGGGTAATGATTGTCTTTTCTCTTAGAACAATCTTGATGTTCTCTTTTTGACTTTCTATATAAAGAATCTCACTAACCTGAATTTTTGCTCTTTTCTTATTAACCGTAAAGAAAAGAAATTCAGGTTCATTTGTTTTTTGATTATCTGATTTTGAGTCCACGGGTAAAGCTTTCAGAACAGAAGTCACAAATCTTTCAAATTCAATGGGCTTCAAAAGATAATCCAAAACCTGATATTTATAACTCTCCACGGCAAATTCGTGATAAGCTGTCGTAATAATCACTTTTGGCGGATTTTTGATGGCAGCTAAGAAATCAAGGCCTTTGACTTTCGGCAGATGCAAATCAAGAAACATCAGATCGATTTGATGCTCACTCAGCTTCTGCATTGCACTTATTGCATCATTGCAGACGGCTATGAGTTCCAGAAAAGGAACCTGCTGGATGTAATCTTTCATTACATTCACAGCTAGTGGTTCATCTTCAATTATTATACATTTCAGGTTCATAAGAATTCAGGTTAATATAGAGTGATGCTGTGAATATATTATTTTCTGCTCCGGTTTGCAAACGAAAATCATTGTAAACCAGTTTCAGCTGTCTTTCAAAATTAATCAGACCAATACCTGTATTTTTTTCAATCTCATTATTTTCAAAAGAATTAATGATGCTGTAGTTCAATATATTACCTTTGAGTTCGAGATTGATGTTTATAAACTTTTTATCTGTACTTTCGCTTGCACCGTGTTTGAAAGCATTCTCCAAAAACGGAATTAGTATCAAAGGTAAAACCAATTTTTCTTTATTGTCTATAAGATTTTCAAATTCGATTTTCAATCGGTCATCAAAACGGATTTTCTGTATTTGCAGATAAGTATTGATGAACTGAATCTCTTTGGAAATAGGAACAAATTTTCCCCGGGTTTCATATAGCATAAACCGCAGAAGACCGGATAATTTTAAAATAATATCAGCCGTTTTATCTGATTTTTCTCTTGCTAGAGAGCATAAATATTATTCAAAGTATTAAACAAAAAGTGCGGATTGATTTGAGATTTTAGAAAGCTCAGTTCTGCTTCGGTTTTTTCTTTTATTAATATTAACTCGCGCTGTTTCATTTTTTGACCGGCTGAATATTCATAAAGAGCAATCATCACACACGCCAGGAAAATCTTATCCATAAAAGAATTCAGAATTCCACCGTAACCGTATATTCCTACAATCTTGAGATGCGGATAAATGTAAGGTGCAATTAATATCAATGATAATAAAATAATCAATCTGAGGTTATTTTTCTTATTCCTGAATCTTGAAATTAAATTCAGCATTAGATATCCCATCGGCATTTTGATGATTAATATCGTCAAAAATTCCTCTAATAATGCGTGAACAAATGTTGAATATACAGATTGCTTGTACTGGATTTCCATCCAATAATATTCTGTGTAAACTTCTAATACCAAATAGAATAACCAAAATATGAAATGTCTGACAAACCGTTTTTTCATAAGGTAAAACTACATCTTTTAACTTTCAGATGTTAATAATTCTAATCAATTACACTTTTGAATATACCAACGGCTGCATTTTTCAAATCAACAGCCTGGATGTTATAAAAAGATTAAAAAATGTTGTATATGAATCTCTTTAGGTTTTGTACTGCAACTCGGTTTTTTCAATCTTTTTTACTAATTAATTTTAATAAAAAAATGAAAAAATTATTACCATTTATTTTATTGTTTGTCTTTTGCGAGGTTTTCTTTGGACAATGGACAGTAGGAGCAGATATGCCGGAAGGAATCAGAGCAGGAAATACAATTTCTTACACCGATCCGAATGATAATGCCTATATGTATATTATTGGTGGCAGGAATGATCAGGGAATTATTTCCAACAAAACCTACCGTTACAATATCAAAACCAATGTTTGGGATGCAAAACAAAATGTTCCAACACCGATTTTAGGCGCAGCAAGCGCAAGAATAGGAGACAATATTTTCATCATCGGAGGAATGGTCACAACACCGGGAACTGTTACTAGAAAAGTTTATAAGTATAATATAGAAAATGATTTGTGGAATAATGCAGCAGATTTTCCAAGGTCCTTTACAGATGGTGATGCGGTCCCTTACCAGGACAGTTTAATCTATGTGGTGGGAAGTTATAACTCGGAAAAAACCTTTGTCTATAATATCAACAAAAACAAATGGCGAGAATGTAATGCAATTCCCTCTCCGGGAGCTTCACTTTCCTATGGTGCAGTTTCTATTTCGGGTAACAAATTGGTATATGTTGGCGGCTCTAATGGTACTTTCTCTACAACTTATTGGAACAACGTTTGGATTGGAGAGATAGATCAGAATAATCGTTCGGTTATCAATTGGACACAAGGAACTTCTTTTCCCGGCCAGACAAGAACCTTTTTTGAACTTCAGCCTTGGAACAATGGACTGATTCTCATAGGAGGAACAACCGATAATACATTTGATACTTATACCAATGAAAATTATTTTTTTGATGTTGAAAATAATGCCTGGTCGCAATTAACGAATAAACCCACAGCTTGGAATACAGGAAATGCAGCTTCAGTTTTTCTGGATGGTAATTGGAAATTGATTTGTTCCGGAGGATTTGAGCAGCAATATTTGAAAAAAACGGAGATCTATAATCAGGAAAATTTATCTGTTTCTGATAATTCTGAAACCTGCCAACTGAAAAATATGAAAACGATAAGCGGAAATCGTCCGGGGATTAATTTTTGTCTCTCAGAAAATGGAGAAACATATCTTACAATATGGGATATGCAAGGCAGAAAAATGAAAAAAGAAAAAAAAATCGCGGATAAAAAAGGAATGCATTTCGTTTCATTAGCAAATGAAGGTTTTAAATCCGGGTTATATATTATTAATTTGAAACAAAATCAAAACTCGGTTTCAAGAAAAATTCAGATAAGGAATTGATAATTATTAGTTAAAATATCGAAGTCATCTCTAAACAAAATACTCTGGCAGTTTGTCGGAGTATTTTATTTGAAAAGTATTTAAAAATCGTATTTTTGCCGTAAACAAGTTTTTTTAAATGGAATTTCTAGATCAGTATCAGAAAATTGTAGCGGACGCTATAGAGAAACATACTTTCACCAACAAGCCGGACGAGTTGTATAGTCCAATGAACTACATTATCTCACATGGTGGAAAAAGACTTCGTCCGATTATGGTTCTGATGGCTTGCGATCTGTTTAAGGGTGATCTGGAAAAAGCTTTGAAACCTTCTTTGGCAATAGAATTCTTCCACAATTTCACATTGATCCATGATGATATTATGGATGAAGCACCATTGAGAAGAAACAAACCAACAATCCACACGCTTCACGGGATCAATGTTGGTATTCTTTCCGGAGACGCCTTGTTAATTAAAGCTTATCAGTTTTTTGAAGATCTGGAACCGGAATTATTCAAAAAATGCATCAAAATATTTTCTGAGACCGGAGCTGTGCTTTGTGAAGGTCAACAATTCGATATCAATTTTGAAAATATGTCGAATGTGACTTACGATGATTATATCCAGATGATTACCTTCAAAACAGGTGTTTTAAGTGCTTCATCATTCCAGATCGGTGCATTGATTGCAGGAGCTTCGGAAGAAGATGCAGAAGCGATGTATAACTTCGGGAAACATATCGGGATTGCGTTCCAGATTATGGATGATTATCTGGATGTATTCGGAAATCAGGAACAATTTGGAAAAAAACATGCAGGTGATATCTACGAAAATAAAAAAACAATTCTTTATCTCTTAGCGCTTGAACACGCCAACGAAGAAGAATTATCTGAACTGAATTACTGGTATTCTAAAAAAACAGATAATGTTGACAAAGTTTACAGTGTAGAGAAAATCTTTCGTAGAACCAAAGTAGATGATAAAGTTCTGAGATTAATTCAGAAACATAACGAGATAGGACAAAGTTACCTTGATAAAATTAATCTTTCTGACGAAAAGAAATTACCATTCCGGGAATTGGCTAATTATCTTTTGAGAAGAGAGAGTTAATATCATAATTTGATAATGCGATGATTTGAAAATTAATCCATCACATTGCCAAATCAACAAATCAACGAATTAGCAAAATGAAATTCAGGACAGAAGTAGAGATTAATGAAAGTGGGAAAAAAATAGGAATCGAGGACTGTATCTTTTCGATTGGTTCTTGCTTTGCAACGGAGATGCACGGGAAATTTTCTGAAGGTCAGATTCAGACTCTGAATAATCCTTTCGGAACTATTTTCAATCCATATTCGGTTTTTCAGGCGATTCAGCAAGTTTACGATGCCAAAGAATATCAGGAAAATGATTTGATCTTGGCCAATGATAATTACATCAGTCTGGATCATCATTCGTCTTTTGATTCCAGATATGCACATAAATCTCTTGAGAAAATCAATCAGAATATAGAAGAAGCCAATCAGTTTTTACAAAATACGAGTTTTGTAATCATCACTTTTGGAACATCCTACATCTATGAATTTCTTCCAAAAAAGAAATTAGCAGCCAATTGTCACAAGATTCCACAAAAGTTTTTTGAGAAACGATTTTTGACACATCAGGAACTAACTGAATCAATCACTCAAACGATTGACATTCTGAAAGATATCTGCAAGGATGATGTCCAGATTTTATTTACAGTTTCGCCGGTTCGTCATACAAAGGATGGAATTGTTGAAAATCAACTAAGTAAATCAAAATTAATAACAGCTATTCACGAGACGATTCCTGGAAAAGAAAACTGCCATTATCTTCCTGTTTATGAGATATTGATGGATGATCTGCGGGATTACCGTTTTTACAAAGACGATTTGATTCACCCTAATTCACAGGCAGTGCAATACATTTGGGAAAAATTCGGGAATGCTTATTTTTCAGATGAGACCAAAGTTTTTATTAACGAAAATAATAAGATCATCACAGCCCTGAACCATAAAACTGCGGATGATAAAAATCCAAAATATCTGGAGTTCCTGGATGATTGACACTCACACCCATTTATATTCTGATCAATTTGACGAAGACCGTGCAGAAATGATTCAAAGGGCTTTGGATAAAGGTGTTGGAAAATTTTTCCTGCCGGCAATAGATTCGGAAACACATCAGAAAATGTTGCTTCTGGAAACCGAATATCCAAGAACAATTTTTTCAATGATGGGATTGCATCCTTGTTCTGTCCAACCGGAATCATGGGAAAAAGAATTACAACTGGTTCGTAATTACCTGGATCAAAGAGATTTTGTAGCTATTGGAGAAATCGGTATTGATTTATATTGGGACAAGTCGACTCTGGATATTCAGGTCAAAGCTTTTGAACAACAGATCGATTGGGCGATAGAAAAAGATCTTCCAATCGTCATCCACACCAGAGAAAGTTTTGATGAGACTTTTGAAGTATTGGAAAGAAAAAAACATCCGAAACTACGCGGGATTTTCCATTGCTTCTCGGGAAATCTGGAACAAGCGAATCATGCAATTGATCTTAATTTTATACTGGGAATCGGTGGAGTAGTGACCTTCAAGAATGGTAAGATAGATCAATTCCTGAACGAAATTCCGTTAGATAAAATTGTTCTGGAAACCGATTCGCCTTATCTTGCACCAGTGCCTTATCGTGGAAAAAGAAATGAAAGCGCTTACTTAGAATTAGTTGCCGGAAAACTGGTAGATATTTATAAAACTGATTTTACGGAGATTGACAGAGTCACGACAGATAATGCTTTAAAACTATTTAAAATATAAAAAACCGGAAGTTGTGTTCCGGTTTTCTTTTTTATTTCTTTCTAAAAAATCCTTTATTTTTAGGCTTTTTAAATCCAATTTCACTTTTCTGCTGTGGTTTGGGCTTTGGTGTAAAAGGTTTGTTATTGCTATCTCTTTTCTGTTCAACCAAATCATCAGTATGAAAAGGGTGATCTTTAACCACCGGGATTTTCTTCCCGATCAGTTTTTCCGTGTTTCTGAGATTAGCTAAATCCAAACCGTCAACAAACGAAAAAGAAGTGCCTTCTGAACCTGCTCTTCCGGTTCTTCCAATCCTGTGAACATAAGTTTCGGAAACGTCAGATAATTCATAATTGACAACATATTTTAGTTCATCGATATCAATTCCTCTTGCGGCAATATCAGTTGCGACTAAAACTCTGGTTTTTTTCTCCTTGAAATTGTTCAGTGCATTTTGTCTTGCATTCTGGGATTTATCTCCATGGATTGCCTGAGCCGAAATTCCCGATTTAACCAACTTTTTTACGATCTTGTCAGCACCATATTTGGTTCTGGAAAAGACTAAAACCTGATCCAGTTTTTCATCTTGTAATAGATGAATCAGCAAGTCATTTTTATTATCTTTTTCTACGAAATAAATACTTTGTTGAATGGTGTCTGCTGTAGAAGAAACCGTTGCAACTTCTGCTTTTACCGGATTTATTAAGATTTCAGAAGCCAATTTTGCGATTTCTTTCGGCATGGTTGCGGAGAAGAAAAGGTTCTGTCTTTTGGCAGGAAGCAGTTTCAGGATTCTTTTTACATCGTGAACAAATCCCATATCCAGCATTCTATCAGCTTCGTCCAAAACAAATATTTCCAGGTGATGAAGCTTGATAATGCCCTGAGAAATAAAATCCAATAATCTTCCTGGCGTAGCGATCAGAATGTCAATACCTTTTTTAAGATCCTGTTCCTGCTGATGCTGCTTTACGCCACCAAAAATCACCAGAGATTTTAGTTTTAGGTTTTTGCTGTATGCTTTGAAGTTTTCATCGATTTGTATGGCTAATTCTCTTGTAGGAGTCAGAATCAGAGCTTTGATTTGATTTCTAAATTGTTGCTTGTCGGAAAGATTTTGCAAAATAGGAATCGCAAATGCAGCGGTTTTTCCTGTTCCTGTTTGTGCGCTTCCTAAAAGATCTTTGCCTTGTAAAATAGGTGGAATTGCTTTTTCCTGGATGGGTGTCGGCTGTTCGTAACCTTGGGTTTTAAGTGCGTCTAATATTGGTTTGATTAAACCTAATTGTTCAAAATTCAATTGAAATGTTTTTAATTAAAAGAAAATTCCTTCCATAATCAGAAGGAATTGTATTTTGCAAAGGTAGTTGAAAAATAATTAATATTATTTTATCTTTTCCCATTTCTGTTTTTGTTTTAATTCAGAAATGTAGGTGTAAAGTTTTGTAAGTTTTTCCGGTTTTTCGCCTGCAGATATTGCGATGTCCTTTTTGCCTCCGTCAGAGAAATAAACTCTCAAATGAGTTCTGGAAGCATCCATAATTTGTTTGTCCTCGTATTTGTCTTTTAAAGATTTGATGTTGGCTTCGTCAGTCAAAGCAATCAATTTATCATAATCATCTTTGCTGACAGTTGATTTAAAAGTTCCCTCCCTTGGTTTATCAAGATCTCCACGACCTTCGCCTTGAGAGAAGTTAAAATGTTCTGCTTCCAGAATTGCCGTTCTGTCAGAATCAATTGTGATTTTATAAATCGGACAAAATCCAAAACAAGGACCGACTTCGTATTCTATTTTAGAGTATTTTGTAGTCTGGGAAGTGGTACAAGACATTAGTCCCACAAAAACTAAAAGGCTTAATATATATTTCATAATAAATTTTTTCGGAATAAAGCTTTCAATAATTGTTCCGAATTATCTGAAACGATAACCTAATCCGATTTGGAAAAAACTACTTCTCATATCGATGCCGTTTTTGTTGATATAGCCAAATCCAAAATTGTATCTTGCATCAGCAAAAATATTTGGAGTAATGTGATATTCTGCGCCTAAGAAAGGGTTCACATTCAGAGTTCTTACATTTTCAATGTCGCTAGAACCCAATTCTTCAAAATCAGCTTTTGTACTGATATTAAAGGCAAAATTAAATCCACCATTAACAGCGAATCGATCTACAAAATAGTATTTGGCAGAAATAGGAACTTGAAGCTGCGTGTATTTTAATTTTAGATCTACTGCTCCTACATTGATAATTTCATTTCCAACTAATTCATACAATTCAACGTGGCTTTTTCCTCCAACTTGCGAGAATAATAATTCACCCTGCAAAGCGAATTTTTTATTAAAAAAATGTTCTGCATAACCCCCAACATAAAAATAAGATTTGGATTTGAAATCTGAATAATCTTCCCAAAAAGTATCGGGCGAATCTTTCAGATGCAAAGATGAATTAATATATCCGACTTTTATTCCAAAATGGGTTTGTGCAAATGATAAAGAGGATACTGCCATTAATAATAGCAAGGAGATTTTTTTCATGTGTTATAAGTTTTATTTTTTATCCGTGTAATTTTTTCCAGATAGCGTCCTTCAGTTCCTGAAGACCCTCACCTGTAACACCTGAGAAAAATAATGGTTGTCTGTTTTCCGGAAATTCTGCTGCGATTTCTTTTTTCAGTTCATCATCAAGCAAGTCAGCTTTGGACACAGATAAAATAAAATCCTTATCTACCAATTCAGGATTATATTCTTTCAACTCATTTTCCAAAATCTTGAACTCCTGAAAATGATCCTCGGAATCTGCAGGAATGAGAAATAATAAAATCGAATTTCTCTCTATATGCCTAAGAAATCGGTGGCCAAGACCTTTTCCTTCAGCCGCACCTTCTATAATCCCGGGAATATCAGCCATTACAAAAGATTTGTAATTCCTCCATTCCACGATCCCAAGGTTAGGTGTTAAAGTGGTGAAAGCGTAATCTGCAATTTTTGGTTTTGCAGCAGAAACTGCAGATAACAAAGTCGATTTACCGGCATTCGGAAATCCGACCAGACCAACGTCTGCTAAGATTTTTAATTCAAAAATAATATAACCTTCCTGTCCTTCC